>JAVQJL010067280.1:0-12724 GCA_036024295.1 Nannoperca obscura
TATTTTTCTGTATATGTATATATTGCTCTTGTTGGCACCCACGCACCAAAACAAGTTCCTCGTATGTGAATACATACTTGGCAATAAACCGGATTCTGATTCTGATTCTGATTCTGAAAAGCAAAAACACAGGCTAAATTTCACTGCAACGATGTAGCCACTAGCAACCTAACTAGCTTTCTCCCCCCTCTCCTAAGCAGAATGGTCTCTAATGACATTTTGTACCTTCGCACCTCACTTGCACTCGGTCATTTTGACAAGAAAATAACAAGAATCCCAAGCTACCTCATACTGTGTTGACAAAGAAATCACCTATTGGCCTCAAAGTCCAGCCATAGCTACCTGCTGGGCCTCATCTTCCTGCCCAGTAACGCATATAGACACAGGAAAGTACTTTTTAGCTTTCTCCCCACGTTCCTATGATGCAACTCTTAGCTCAACTTCTAACTTCAAAATGTCCATGTAAACCTCTGTTCCTCGCCTCCGTCCCTCAAATTTCCACTCACTGTTCACTGTTATGACACAAATCTCTCGTGGCCAGTCTTCATGGCTCACATGCCTGTCAGAGACATCCATGTGTACGCAAATAATTCCTTCATTGTCATCTTTCTCCCGTTTGTCTCTCACTCTCACCTCTATCTCTCTTTGTGTTTCTCTTCCTGCTTCACCACTGAGGGAGATAAAAGACAAATAAAACCACTGCTTCCTCGCTCCGCCTGTCTATCCAGGCATAAAGCACCTCTCTGCGGAGCTCTCTCTGTGTGCCCTGGCCCTGATTACAGCTGGCAGCGTCACTGATAATCACGTCATTTAGATGCAGCCTGTCCTCTCCTCCATTAGCAAGTCTAAGCTGAGAGTATCCCAAACACACAGTCAGACGAACTACACTGCTTCACAACAATGTGTTTAACATTCTGGATGCATCTGGGCTGACGGTCAAATGAGGTTGCTAATATATATATATATAAAAAAGAAACCAGATCTGTGATGGGGGAAATGAGTTCTAGATTTGTTTGTGAAATGATTGGTTTAGTCAACAGGAAACTGTGAATGCGGGCTGGTAGTTCAGGAAATTCAATTTGGGAGATAACTTTCTAAGTTGAGATTAAATTTGGGTATGTTCCTAATTTTCATCTTTCAAGCTGGCTCAGAAACTCTTGCACACGGTTTCCCATGACAGACTTGAGCTCAGTGGCTCGTTGATAAAATCTGGACAACAACATTGTCTAGACAACACAGTTGATCTCTCACCCTTAATATCAAACATTAAAACAAAGGAAGTACATGTAAGAACGACATAATGAGTTTAAAGCCACTTGGAGGCAGCAGAATTAGCTGTGAACACAAAACTGAAAATAGCAAGTAACACATCTATTTACACATCAAGCCGATACAGAGCAGCATTAGTATTCATTTGGGATTGTGTTTCTGGCTACCTGATGCTTAAAGATGCTTAAACGGCCCATGGGTACACTGTCTAACTAGACAGTACACTTTAGACTGCAGTTGAAAAATAAAAGTCTGGCTAACACTGGCACATTTACAGAAATGATGATTAAAATGCGTCATCCTTACAAATAAAGAAATGAAATGAAAATAAATTCAATGGACTCCATTCAATTTCGTATTCATCTTGAGTACAAACAGAGAGACTAGAGTGAACCCACAGCCTTTACTGAGAAAACACAGCAGCGAGTTTGAGAACGAAAGGTCACTGATCACCTCTCTCCACTATTAATGTGTCTAATCTCCTAATTATGTAGCGCAGAGAGCTGAAAAGGAGTGTGCTTCATTAACCTGTTAAGGTATTCAATAACACCGTGACTCATTCTAACCCATTTCAATCATATAGTCATTTTTCTAAACTCTCTGCATGACATCATTAGCTGTCTTTGGCCGGGGACGAGCAAAAACAAAGTCGCCATGTCAGTACGCCGAGTGCATGTGCAAAAACTAAACTGCATTAGTCAAGTGCTGCTCGGTGTGCATTATACTTTTTCTTTTCTGAAATAAATGTTGTAGCATGAGAACAGCTGGATGAGCTCACTGTTGCCAGCGGCTGCACAAACAAGCACAGTTTTTGACAGCCCCCTCCCCCCTTTTTTCTATTTGTACAGTAAAAGGTCATTCCAGCTTCTGGGACAATTCTGGCCCCTAGTAACTTACATTATTTATGTGTTTTTTAGCAGATTTTGTGGCTTTCTTGAAGGATGTACTCACCAGCCACCAGCGGTATTCTTCCACTGTGTCTCTGCAGAGTTTTATTTTTTCATCTACTTTTATTGTCAGAGTTTAATGAGAAGAGCCACAACTAGTGCTAGTAAATTCACACATCCACAGGGGCTCTTCACAGATTGTAAAGTGTCTGCTCATTGCTCTAAACTCAGATGCTCAGTTCTCAGATCTTAATGTTAATGTAATTCAGTTTGCAGCTGTACCGAAAACGACTGTATGCACATTGAGCCTGTTCTCATCTTTTTGTCTACCTAATTAACAGTTTCCTCTCTTATGTAACTGTGTCTTCCATCTTTGCAGCCGCATCTCCTTCCTGACATATGGGTGATAGTATTTATATTTTTTACTTTTTTAACCAAAAATATACCAACAACCCTGATAAGGATTTCTAGATTCCTAGATCTAGTTTTTTTTAAGGATACATACTGAGCAGGACATTTTACAGTTTCAAAATCCACTTGTCTATGCTGTCTGGTGGACACGCTAGCTAAATTACCTAAAACCTAGTTTGACATTTATGTATTTATATTTATACATTTCTTGTTACTTATCGGCCAACATATACACCCATACGCAAATATCTGCAATAAGCTAATATCAGCTGAATCATCGGTCTAGTCATTCTTCATTCCTCATAAATATGCATCAGGCACAGGCTACTAGAGTTTAAAGAACTTCACAGGCTCCATAAGCCAGCAGCAAATTGGCAAAAAAAATGTTCAGCAGTAAATGAGAATTGCTTAAAATGGGGGTGTGATATGGGCACCACCAGCCATATGCTTTGGTCCTGTCTGCGGATGGAGGATTTGTGAAAAAGTATACAAGTCTATGTGGCACAGTTTTTGATCCTAACCCTCTGACAGCCAAGACCAACGCTAACCAAGCTTCTCTACACCGCTTGGTCGACAAGTGATTCTCCTCAAATGGAAAAAGACTGCACCCACCATCTCATAAACACTGGCTGGAGGATGTAATGGCACGCCAAACTCGAACAGCTAAAGCACACTACTCTTGGCTCAACCAGAATGTTTTATAAGATTAACGTGCGCAATTTAACCCCAATTGATTATTAATATGTGGGACAGACGTAGGCTGAGGATTGATGTTGGTTTGTGTGTGGTGGGCGAGTCTGTGTGAGCGGCTTCTTTGTTGATTTGTTTTGTGAAATAGCAACAATAGTAACAGAAAAAGTGTCTTTCTGCCTCTTGTCCCTGTCTTCTTCACAGTGTTGTGAAATATATCCAGACCACATTTGTCTGTGGCTTGTGGGACTCACGATCAGACAAACCAGACTGGCACCAGACCAAGGGCGAAATCTGGTAATGTGCTCTGGGTTCGCCTTATCTGCTTGCTGTTTACTAACAGCAAGAGTCCATCACTTGCAGCAGCACTGTTATCTCAGCGACCCAGGCTACATGAGTAGAATGCTAGAGCAGCTGCTTTAGTCTCAGGCCAAAGTGTGTGTCTGTGTGTGTTTATATGCGCGGGTGTGTGTGTGTGAGCCCCCTCTCATACAACAACAGATAAAACAATGGAGCGTCATGTACAGATGAACTAGTGGAGCTTAATCAATCTTTTTTTACTGTTCAGATGCAAAGAACATTGCCAAGCTAAGTAAAGCTGATAAACTTTTTAATTCTGTAGCTGTGTAAAACAAGGCTATTGAAGGGTAAGTGTTTAATGGCTTTAAACCAGTGCACCCACAACAGTGAGAAACAGCCTAAAGTAACCATTTTAAGCCTTTGTCTGAGATAATGTTATTAAATCTGACGCCACTTCTGCCAATGTTATTGACTGTATCGGAATAGACCACACATTGAATATTTAAGGAAAAACAATTATGAAATCAGTCTAAAACTACAATCTGAATATATACAGCCCTGAGACGCTACCCCCCTGCTCCCATCTTTGTATGAAAAAGATCACCAGAATCTCACCCTGTGGAGGGGGTCATGATGCAGCCTCCACGATCAACAGTCATCCTGCAACCACAGCCACGCTCCGGGGTGTCGTGGTTCATGCCAAAATTGTGTCCCAGCTCGTGTGCCAAAGTCACGGCTGCACCCAGCGGGTTCTCAGAGTGATCCTGCAACGGGGGGGAAAAAGGGCATCCCAGAACATGAGAACATGTTACTTATGTGTAATTTTGTTTGTTTGACAACATGTGAAGATACATCAATATTACTTGAGCAAGCTTTGAGTATAAAAAAGGGCCATACTGAGGTGCACTGCCACTCAAAAAAAAAAAAAAGAGAAGTTCAAAAAAGACACATTTTCAGCTGCAGATTCCCAAAACAGTTCAGTGACTATCCGATCTGCCCCCTCATCCTTCTTCATCTGCCATTCCATTATCCCTGCAGACCCAATCATACCCGCTGCTAGTGGAGACGGCTACCGCAGAAAGCTCCGTAAACCTACCAACTGTATGACTCGCTGCTGCATTGACAAGCGAGACAACTGCCCTTCACAAGGCAGACAAAGATGAAGAATGACGATAGAGGTGAAGCTTTCCGTTTCACCTGGTTTTGTAGACAGATAGGTTGAGAGGGAAACAGAGACTGGGAAGACGGAGCAGACAGAGACGGGGGGGGGGGGGAATTAAGTCAATATATGCCAAGGTGAGACTGGAAAAAGGACAAAAAGATAGAGACGAATGACGCACGGACAGCAGCACCCTATCAGCTCCAAGTTTAATCGTATTGTGATGCTTTTTAAAGGAATTATCCTGTTCAAATTATAATTAGAAAAGGTAGACAGCTACAAAATTAGCTGTTTAAAGTTTTAGTTAAACAGCTAGCTTGGCTCTGGCCAAAGGTAACAGAATTCAACTACCAACCCCTCTAATGCTCACTAATCATATTTTGTTTGTTAAAACGTCAATCCTGCTAACCGGCTGCAAGCTCTAACGCTGAGAATATAGATTTCACATTCACTGCATGTCTGTCTGAGTGTATCACTAATGCTGGAATTATGGTTCTCTGAAGATAGGGTTATGGGTAACTGGAGGAGCCTATGCACAGAAACATCTGGGACTGTGAAGCCCAGAGAAACACGTCTCAGCCTTGCGACAGATAAATTCAGCATAACTGAACAAAGAAAATCAAACCCAACCAAAGATGCTTATATTTAAACTTTAAATAATCTGCATGATTCAGCATTTCAAAGTTGGCAACCCCTGAGAAAGAGGTCGCCCACGTAGCTACTGTATATCTTATTGTGGTCTTCAAATGTTCTCTGCCATGTACATGAGAAAATCGCATGCTTCCTTTGAGGATGACGGGTCATATGTCAAAGTTGAGGGCAAGCCGAGCTATTTTATGCTCTAATTACAGAGCAGCATCGGGGGGAGCTGCACCCCGCCTTTTCAGAAGAAGGATGGGAAAAACGTTCCTCTGCTTCTGTGTGTGCACGATCCATAGTTGAGTGCTTCCTCACAAAAAAGTGTAATATCAGAGTCAGCAGAAATGGATGAAACTGTTGGGAGCCACAGTCATTACTTTGAAGCAGCTACAAGTCATTGTTGGGATGTGAGAATTTGATAGTGTTGGTTACAAGAAATGCTCCGACAGTCTTTCTGATATCATTTCCAGCCATGTGAGAAAATAACTCCCAGACAAGAAAGCCTCTTAAAAAAGTGGATATTGTTTGCTGTCAAACCTAACCATTCACATATAAGGATCTACGTGAGTTTACTTCAAGAAACAAATAACATTACGATGTATAAACTGAAAGAACATGTGGACCAAATAAAGAAGTTGAGGCTGATTAACAGACACGCCAGTGTATGGTTTGAGAAATGGTTCATGTCATCTGGCCGCCCTCTAACTGGTTACATTGGCCTTTAATGTCGGTCCAAACCATCTGCCATCTGTAAGTAATGGGGAAGACAAACATCTGGAGGAGCCTCACCACAGCCATGGTCAGCAGACAACAAATCTATTAATGGTGGGATGCACATCTGGGCTGGGGCGTAATGGCATTGGGCTGATAACCATTTTGTGATTTGGCATGGGTGTCAAGTGCTACAGCAGGCAGGGGAGCCCAACTGGCAGAATATTAACTATGTGTAATAATTTAGGGTACCTGGTTTGATGCACAGTTGTGTGTGAAGGAAAAACAACAATTCAATCACATCTCATAAAAATGTAAATGTGGTTTTGTTAAAACGCTGTGGCCTTTAATTTACCCCTGTGCCCCACCAACCCTTTTAGAGATGTCACAGGAAAGCTTGATTGAATGACTGCAAGTCTTCAAATGACCTTACAAGGTTGTGCATATCTGCAGTCCAATCCTTCTGAGTGTATATTTTTACATATTCCTTTATGCATGTGGGTGTTTGCGGTAATGATGAGGGCATGAATGTTGAGGGAGCGCCAGCACAAATATCATTATGTTTAAAAGCATGACTTCCTGCCAGACCTGTCCGTAAATGCCCTTTCATCAAACAACAAGCACCTTTTCTGTGTAAATCATGTCTATGTTGTGTTAGCCTGCTGAATCTGAACAATGTCCACACTGATACAATCAGACTACACAGAGGAAGAGGAGGGCGGAGGCATGGAAGGTTTTATACTCACCATGACAATGCCTCCAGACTGCTCAGCTGTGCACATGCTCATGATTGGCGCCATGCCAATGGTGGTGCCCTGGAAGTAAACCCCGCTGCAAAGGACAGAAACAGGGTGGAGAAGAGATTCAAATGTTATCGGAGATAAGATCCACAGGCATTTTTTCATCTCAAGTGTGAATTCATTATTACAGCTTGTTTTCCAAAGCATTAATACGGTTTGGATTAATTTCCTACCAGGTTAAGACCTGCATTCAAAGATATTATTTTCTGGAAGTACCCTATGTTATCATACAGGACAGGTGAGGAGAGGTCACATAATGCTACCTCAACAAAAGACATGGAAAAACGGTTAATAAATATGAGATTTCAATGGAATAGTCAACTAAAGTGGGTATTTCTCAAGGCAGGTCGAAAATATAAATGAGCAAATGAGCTTTAACTTTCTTTGCATTATGAATTCAATAAAGATAATGAATACAATTAATTATTTTAATGTTTTATTGTCAAATGTTTGCTTTGATATAGTGGTGTTTTATTAGTGTTTGTGGTGATTATATATTGTATATTTGTATATTTTAATATGGACCCCAGGAAGTTGTTGGCAGGGGGACAACTAATGGGGATCCAAATAAACAATAAACAATAAACAAACATCCAGAAACTACACGTTTAAGTTCATTTCAATATGCTACAAAAATCAACTTACAACAAAAGTGTGAAATTAATGGAAACAATGGCTGATTGGGTAGGAAAAAAGTGAAAAAATCTGTGGTTAGCACTAATGTAAAGTATAAGCGACTTTGGAGCTAAGGGGCCTTTAAGGATCTGTTTCAAGTACCAATAAATTGCTAATTTCGGGGCTCAATTTCTTCTGTTAAATTAAATTTCCACCTTATGAGCTGAGCGTTGTCGTGAGGCTTCTGGGGCAGCAGTTTGACTTTCCTCCAGTCTAGGAACTCGTGCAGGGTGGTGAAGGGATCCTGGGTGATGGGACATTTATCTGAGTCGCTCCACACCTCCAGACCCACCAGGGCCACCCGGATGTCCAGGGCCCTGTAGAACTGAAGGGGAGCATGTTGATAAGCAGAGAGAGCCAGTGCGGATAGAGAGGGCAGGAGATCTATAGCTTAGATAACATGAATGATCAAAAGACCTTCAAACAGATGTGTGAGAAACTATCATAGCCTTTTACCTTTGGTTACTCAATTCACTGAATTACATTACGTTCCACTACGGCAGCCCTGAATCCTCTCCTGTGTGTATCAGCATCATGTTTTTCCGATAATGTCTTTTATCCCTGCATCCCTTAAGTCCATCCATCTCCTGCTGTATCTGCTCGCTATAGATTTGCAGCCGTGGCAGAGGCTTCAGACGGACTAAAAGCAGCTGTTTTACTAGGACATTAATATATCACACAGTCATCCCATTAATCTCTGTTGCCAGCAATATTGCTATTTTTAAAAAGGTGATTTATCCCTCCTGTGCAAAGGGGAGAGGATGTTTTACCTTGTCCACGTAATTGGCTATCTCTGCCAGTCTCTGCTTCACTTTCTCCACGTCTCTTCCCTGTTTCTGAAACTGAAAACACAATGACGTGTACTCAGTGAACAAAACGGGAACCTTTACATCACAACAAGTAGTTGTGTTGCATGAAGACTCAAATGACACTGCAGCTACAGTCATTTTCAGAACTTAAAAGTATAAAACAACACAGAACGCCCGCAAAGGCAATACGTTTTACTGTGTGTTAGGCAGCTTGTCAAGCTGTGACCATCTGGATTTGGAAAAATCTCCCAGTGTTAGAGAGACGAATGGCACGGCCGCAGGGAGCAGGTATATTGGCAGATCTGACAGCCTGCAAAGCATTGGATCCGAATTGCAGCAATGTCAGACCTTCTATTTCCACCCAACTGTGTATCCATCTGCGTTGGTGCTGGACTTCACATCTGAGCCTGACAACACACTTGATCCTTAATCCTTTTTTTCCCCCCATTTCCTTTCTTTCCATTCAGGTCGGCGACATTAGCAGAGGGCCACCAAGAGGAAACCCCACAATGAGCTCGTCAGTGCTTACGGGAGACTCTTCTGTATCCACGCGGCTTTTTCCTGTTTCCTGTCTGGTCTGCTGGGGAATCATTCAGCACTTCCCGTCAAAACTGAGCTTCTGCCACAGGACCACACTGCTTGTTGCACACTGACCTAATTCTGCATCCCCAGCGGGACCTGCTCTACTGTTACTACAGCTTTTCGGTTGTTAAAACACTGTATTTGTGAAGCGAGTTAGGTGCATTACCTCTCTGTTGTCGGCAACAATGATCAGCTCAACGTACTTGGTTGTCTTCTGAGCATGCCTTTTATGCTGAAGTAAAAACAGAGATGATGAATGTTAGACATATTTTGAGATTTGCTACAGATTTTACTTTTATCTGCTTGGTCATCCTAAAGATCTGGCTATTTGTATTGTTGAGCACTGGCAAATATCATAAACACATAACTGATGTATTACAGCTTCGTGTGGGCCTAAATTAGATTCCTTAAGATCACGCCTGCAAATCTGAAAAATCATTCACTGTGCTTAATCGCTTTCCTGCTGAGAGATAGATAACAGATACCAATCTCATGTCTGTATGGTAAATATGCTTAGATTAGCATAAACTCTGGTAACAGGGGGAAACAGCAAACCTGGCTCTGTCCAAAGAACACAAAAGACACTTACCAGCACTTCTAAATCTCGTACAAAAGCTTAAGTTATGTACCAGACCATTTCTGTGTGCAGGGACTTCCTGGAGTCACATAACCCCATGTTAAATCACAATTTGTCAGTTTTTGCAAGAGATTCCAAGATTTCGGTATTAATTGATGAGGTAGAACTGATGCTCTTCTAAAAATGCAATGCCCAGATATTACTCAGGGGTCATTAAGTACTGTATGTTGGTAAGTTTCACTTCCTGACTCAAATGGAGTTTCTGATGCTTGGGAATAGTGGCAGATGGATGCTGCACCTGCTCCATGTAAATCATTGGCCAAACCTGCATGGGCCCCTCGACTTTGGGCTCTAAATGCAGATACAATGTGTCAAGCCCAAGGCTACACCCTTTGGGAACTTATCCAAATTGGTCTGTTGCCAGTTTGCTGATCTTTGGTCAAACGCCCGTTTAGCTTTCGTCAAGTGAATGTTCGTCTTACCCTTCAGAAACGTTTGATAATGAAATACTACAACAACAACAAAAGTGGTCAAATTGATGTCAATATAGCTTTGAACTGTGAAATCCATTGGCTCTAATACAAGCTTTGTGACCCCCTCCCCAACATAATACTAATCTCACCCTCGTGTGGAAGGATTGGAAGGGGCTTTTGATGTGGTTTTCAGGAGTAACAGAGGACATGTTGAAGCCGTGGCCGCAGGCTCCTGGGGTCAGCCTGAGTTCTTCCACTCGGTAGATGAGGTGGGCACCAGCGCCATGACCGGAAACAGGCTCAATGATAAATGTCTTGTTTTCAAGCGCAATGAAGCCTCTGCAGAAACAGCAGTGCAAGTCTGAAAACAAAGCTTCAAAGCATAACCGATCTCTCGAATGCAAATTGAATGTGGCTGTCTCATATGTGACAACTGAGAGAGTCCGTTTTTACTACAAGCCAACTTTTACTGAAGCCAAATGAAACTATGAAACTTTTTATTTTATTTTGACAATGGGGCCGCGCCACAAAGAGCTTCCAAACACCATCCTTTATGCACAAAAGCTCTTTCAAATTCACAAATGAGTTCAGTATTATCATACATCAGCCTTCTTTTCTGTGTACTTTTTCCACTGAAAGGATTGCCTCTCCCATTTCAGATCACTACCACAGTTTGTTAACAACGTTAATGTTCTTTGTCATTAGCATTTACCGCCTTGATTAAAAGGTCATCGTGGAAACTATGAATTTTCTGCTTCCAAAAATGTTTCCTTGCTGTTTAATTAAGCAGGAGATGACATTGTATAACTTAAAACCTCTTGCTGATGCAAAAGTCAACAAACCTTCCGATTGCGGTTGGTCATTAGCAACAGCAAGATGCCAATTAATGCCAAAATGAGTGCAGATATTTACTGGATGTCTCTGTTGACAAAGACAATGAGGTGTGACATTTTCTTTTATTCCTGCGAGTCACACACCAACTTACTGACAGCGCGCTTAAAGGCCTTAAGAGCGATGGGCTGCTGTGCGGAGTGACTTAAGTAAATATAAACATTGGAGTGCAAATAGGCAGTGTTGAGATGCTGCTTGAATACAAAATGAAGGTTGTGTGTTTCTTACCGAAGGCCCGAGCAGGTGCTGAGGGTGACATCAGAGTTTGGATGCGCTTGCACGTCCCCATGGTAGTAGCAGTTATTCTAAAATGGATAATTGTTAATTTTAAAAAAGCCTTTACACACTGTAGATGAAAGAAGACGGCTTCACCCACTGGAAAATGTGATTAAAAATGTATTATATTTAACAAAACAAAAGCTGCTCGTCACTGCTCTTATCTGACGTCAAAAGAGCAACAGAGGACACGTTACAGTGCAACTGCGCTGATGCTATCCTTAGTTATGTTCTTTTAATTTAGCATGCTCCATAGTCTTTCATCCAATCCGTCTCCATACAAACAGGACTTTTTTTGAAATAAATGCAACCTACGCAGTTGATAGGAAAAAGTAGGAAAACTGACATGGATGGGAGGTGACAGTAATATGGTAATTGTTTTTCTTTCATTATTTCACCAGAGTGGTCTAGGAGGAGGAAAACAGGACATTTAAGGCTCCTCGGACACAGAGAAAACACTGTTGTCTGAGCACAAGGAGAGCAGAGGAAGTGACTATGGTTAAGAGGGAATACAGACCTCCATTTACTGTCTAGCAGCACTCCTGTCCTCTTAAATCAACTGCCATTGGTCACTACGCTGTCCATTTCTCATCCCAAATATTGAACTGCAGGAGGTAATACTTGAGATTTCTTCGTTTCCAACAACTTCTGTTTGACAAGCACAGTACAAGCTACTAAGCCAGGTGGTGATGGATTCAAGATTCATTACATTAAGTATAAAAATAGAGCCACTACAAAGGCTCTGTGCTTAGGCTATGCTTGACCTAGATTGCTTCACCTTTCATAGAAGAATACATCAGGCAGCTGTAGCGATTGTCTTCCCCTGTTATCTTCAAAGTGTCTGTGACTTTTAAAGTAGCTAAATGCATTCAAAGTGAAATATTTAGTCATAAGCTCTTTTTCAGAAGATTTCCTGAAGCTACAAAAAGCAGAACACACATAGAATACATCTTTGTTAGCCACTTAGCATCTAGTTTTCCTGTTTAAATTTCTTTTAAGTATCTTTACGGTCTGAAAAATCATCTTATTTCACACTGTATGATAGAATTATACGGTATATGTCCTGTTTCGGCTTTCGGTTTTAAAATAGAGTTCTGTGGGTTTGAATGTTTGGCTGCACAGCATGAGTTTGTAATGACTGACACACCACAAAGCCACTCCCTGATGGTGTAGTATAGTATATAGTATATATACACACTATACTATACTATATAGCACAATCGTTATTTAGATTTCTGATTCTTTTGTCTCATCAGATAATTCACAGACTGGCAGAGTTTATTTACAGTACACGTCTTTCCACTGATCCCTGATTAACAGAAGGCTGATTGCTGAGTTCAGTGACAGCAGGTACTGAAAGTGTGCAGCAGTGTGAGGCTTATCTAAGACAATACAGTATGTCTTTTTGACAGCCTGATGCAATGCTTGTAACATCCGCCCACTCAAAATTAAAGGTGAGAAAGTGAGAGAGAGAGAGAGAGAGAGAGAGAGAGAGGGAAACGCTGTTCACACATTGCGGGAAATAGACTTTTAATTATCAAACATTTCTCCTCCAAGCTGTAAGAAACCTGTCAA
>JAVQJL010067294.1:0-17643 GCA_036024295.1 Nannoperca obscura
CTCTTTGACTGTGACACCCCTTGAGTGCACATCAACGGGACCTTTCTGCAGAAAGCTTAATAAATACTCAAAAGACTTTGGTGATTCAGAGACTCTTTATTTCCAGATTACCACCACAAACTTGGTGTCAGAAGTGGGATTGCTCGACTGAGTTCGTCCAGACTCGGTGTGGAAGGTAACAGCGCATCCTGAAGTGTTCATTAATAAGAAAACTATTTTTGAATTTCCAGCACTGAAAGGCGTTAGTAACTGTAATTTAATTACACATTTTTCTTAGGAAATGTAACGGATTACAGTTACATTTATTTTGTAATTTAATTACGTAACGCCGTTACATGTAACTAGTTACTCCCCAACACTGCACACAGTGACCACAGATGATGTGAAGGAGCTCACTATAGACCTTTTTCAGCCACTCTTCAAGAACACAGGCTGAGGTGAGAATGTGATACTCAAAATGAGAAAAAAAAAACAATTCACTAAAACTATGGTAAAACCCATTTTCACCCTTTCCTTTATTGGCGTCGAGAAATGCATTTCTCCAGGGTTTCAGATATCCTCCTCTCAGATTTTGTACCTCCACCATAAAAGGGACATTGGTCTGAATCCAGAACTTTGCTGTGTGCTTTCACCGAGGGCCACATCAGCATAATGGTTGTCCTCAAAGGGCCAGATCAATAGTATCAATGTAACAAAAATGCAATGTAATTTAATTTAATTAAACTACACCTTATTATATTGTTATGTAACTGTTTCTGTTTTTATTATGTATTCACGTTACAAATATTACATATGCATTTGCATAGATGTAAAAATAAATGTTCCGTTTGAAACCCACATTACTTGAATCAGTGTTCAAACTATTTAAGTAAATATAATATGAAAAATATGATATTATGATATTAACCCTTAACTTCATTCATAACTTTTTCGTCACAGTCAAGGGGGGCAGAACTACTCAGCCACCTTACTTCTGTATGGTACCGCATATCTCCATGCTGTGAGCCCCCCTCCTGCAAGAGCAGCTGGAACTGGCGGTGATTCAGGCCACGCGTGTCACGATCTGGGTTCCGGCTGTGGAGGAAGGACTCAGATGCAGATATCAACATCACTCAAAACTCAAAAACAGTCAACACAAGGTCGGGACATAACAGCGCCCGAATAAAGTTCACTGTTTTCATGACCGTGGTCATTATATCATCCAGCTCCAGAACCTTTCCACACAAAGCTTCTTGATGGATAATACAATGTTACGTTATCAGGGGCATGTGACAGCTACTTTTTTGCAATTTCTCCTTCATTAGTTCAACCAAGCCTGTTTTTCCTCCACACATCGCAGGTGCACTATCTGTAGTTAATCCTACCAACTTTTCCCACTGCAATTTATTTTTAGTTACGGACTTCTCCACTGCATCAAAAATGTCCCGGCCCGTTGTGGTCCCATGCATGGCGGCTATATTCAAGAGCTCCTTAGTGACAGAGAGGTCCGGCTTCACTTATTTTAAGACAATCATGCAAAAGCTCTCGTGGGCCTTGAGTTTGGCACACGTGGGCTAAAGGAAAGAGTGAAAATTCCTATTGTAGTGAGGGTTAACTGACTGTTTATTGTTACATTTTGGCATAATTGCATACCACAGTTAGTGTCAAAATTGGTTCCATTAGTAATATTATAGGAATGCTATATTGATGCCACATGAGATAAAAACAAAACAAAAAACTACAAAAGCATTTCCTGAAGAAAATGTGTGTGAATGTTTTGCACACAGGATGAATTTGTATCACACAAAAACCTGTTGACCTTAACGTATTGGCTTAGAGACACAGTGTTGAGTTAATGGAGGATTTAAAACACATCAGCATTAAGCTTTAATGTATTACAGTATATAACTTATCCTGAGTTATTATAGTGAGCTAATTGTCCAATACTAAGTATGTTGAAATTTAAATGCTGTACTGTATACAGTGGCAGAGTTATGGGACTAAATAGGCCTCCATAGCCTTTAATCCAATATCATACTTAATCATAAGCCATGCATATCATCGTAATTAGCTTTTTGATAGTTGATCCCTGCAATACTGAGCATTTTGAGATTTGAATGGAGCTTGTACTGTGCCCAAGTGATGTGCTAATACAGTGGAACTGAATTCTCCCCCAAAGAATTGAACCTAAAGTTTGATTTAACTCCTAATGACTCATAAACAGTACACATCAATAGCCTGCTCAACACCTCACAGGTGGGCAAAGCTGGGTATTCTGAATACTGAATATTGTATTGTACACAGGTGGTGATATAGGTTTTGTCTTATATATACTGTACAATGGGAATTATTATTGCCTTCAAAACATGAATGCTTGAATGCATTTCAAACATGAATGGAGTTTGTATTGTATTTAGTGGCTGAGATTTAAATATAATTGATGTCTATGGGATCTTAACATTTCAAACAGCTATCAATACAAAGACATTCAATTGTCTTCATGGCAAAACTGTTGGAGGAGACGCAAATCAAAGATGTCTTTAAAAATCACGTCTTTTTCAGGAATAGTGCATTCAGTTTGCAAATGTATGGCTGCTGCACAGCAATTACTCTAACTGTACGATAGCTATAGTCTCATAATGGAGCACCACAGACTCAATCATGACAGAGAGACAGACAGACTACACATGTGATGGGGGTTGTTGTAGAGGAAGAATGTCCACAATCCCAGTAAGCCTATCCAGTCAGACAGGGAGGAGGGAGCTGCCATTACCACTAAAGAATTGAAATCTATGGTTGTATGACTTGACTCACAATATTTTATAGAAGCTTAGTGAAACATAAATGCATTCAAGTGATTATGAACTTACTAACAAATTTTCTCTGGGAATAACATTATTGCTTTTGCTGCCTACTTTTTATTTCCTTTTCATAGTGGATCTGCAGCTGCAGAGCCAGGGCCAAACGACACTAAAAGATGTCCTCAAGTCTCCCTTTCGTACAGCCTGACGCACTGGTGGTTTTTAGGCCAATGTCATTCAAAGAGTCGTCTATTGATGAAAAAAATGTCCATCAGTAAACCCCCCCTTTTTTTTGCAACACTTATATTCAAGTTTATGTTCAGACTATTTTCAAAATATCACATTTACGAGCATGCCCTTGTGAAAATTTGCTCCCATTTAATAACTCATTTTACAGTGAAACCTTTAATTTTCCTGTAATTCACCATGTTCTAACCTTTGTTTGCACACACCTACATGCACATACAAAATGAGATTTGAAGCACTGATGTGTAATTGGCCCCTTTTTTAATAACATATTGAGGAGCTTGTTACAAAAGAATGAGAATTTTTAATTAATGCTTCCAAGCTCTTATGCCTCTGCTTTCAGATGGAGTGCATGGCCACAGTTCTGGTCTACAACACATAATGAATCTTAGGTTTAATGTATTAGGCATGGGGTGTTTTTTTCCATTACTTTCGATGTTGAATGCTGGGTACCTTAGTAACAATGAAGGACAAGAAAAGAAACAGCATGTCAACAACCCTAGAGGAGCACAGATGCAACAGGAGCATATACAAAAGAATAATTTTCAACATTCACATACAGAAAGTAACATTCTGCTTTAGCATTTGGTTTTTGGATTTAATCTCTGTACTTTTTTATTTGTCCTAGCTTCTGTCATGAGACAGGGAATTGGAAATTATTTAAAATGTAAATGATTCAGCATGTCCTCCAAACTCATTAAAAAAGTATTCTATTATTATTGCCTTCAAAATCAACACATATGAGTGTTTTCTAATCAGTGCCCACTATTGCTAAAGTCTGGTTAGGGTTAGGTTTCAACAAAAAAACAACCTGGTTAGGTTTATGGAGAGGTTGTGGTCATGGCTTAAAGAAAACAACGCTGACTGTTGCAAGAAGGTAAAATCAACTTTTCATCCTGTAAAATTCTGTCTCATTCTATTAATAATCGCTGTGCTGTGTCAGTGAGTCAACAATGTTGACACTAATAAACAATCCTAATAACTTCTGAAAGACACATTATGGTGATGCTTGAGGTAGTAAAATCCTTACTTATTGCTCCTTTGATAGTTACTTTTTGATATCCATTTTTACTGCCACAAATAACTTAACAACCAAAATGCAGTTTTTCAAGACTTAATCTTACTCTACAACTCTTCCTACTACTACTCTTCCTTCCAGTTCTTTCCACACCTGGACCTAATGTGAGCTAATGCAGTTAGCATGATGAAGGAAAGCCCCCACACACTGTAATACTACAAAGGAAGAAGATGGTTGTATGTACTGCACGCCACTGCCACTGATAAAATCCTGTGGATTTACTCCATGCCCTAGTTTTGAGGGGGATTAAGGGGCTGGCATACCCACTGTTCAAACAAATTAGCTCTGAGGTGGTGCAAACGCTCCCTTATTATAATGTTAACTTAGCCCTACAGGACATTCGGTTTGAAAGTTACACATTTTCACAGATTCAGAAGGATCAAATAAAAATTAAAGCCATCTCCCCTGGGGAACGCAAACTTAATAATGAATGAAAATTTCAATTGATCACAAAAAGGATTTTAGTTGGTAATTAAACATATTAAATTGAAGCAGATAAATGACAAAATTTTAATAAGCTGCAGCTTAATATATAGCAGTAGGGAGCATGTGTGCAGCTGATCAGATTAGTGTAGTTTTACAGTACACTATATGTAAAACTACCTACTGAAAATTATTCCATGTCAGTCCCCTACTAACTGCTTTAACTCACTAAACTCCTTGACTACCACATTCTACTGGAAAAATAAAACACCCCAGATTAAACTGGCCATTCTACAAAAATAGATAAATTAAAGTATGCCAAGACATCTCAATCTCCGACTTACCTTTCTTTAACACCTCCATGCAACAGCAACTATAACCCACCCATCCAAAGCTACAAACCCATACTCAGTGCCCTGTTAAGTCGGAAAACAAGAAATACAATAAACAACACAAAATGGTTAAACCTTCTAACAGAACATATTTAAATGGAAAGAATATCACATCACCACCAAACCACACACTTCTTAAAAACCTGACCCCCCACCACTAGGGGTCTCTCAATCAAAATAGTAACAAAAGACATAGTTTGATGACATTGTAAAGTAGTGCTGGATTATGAAAGTGTTGTTGTCTTCATAGTTAAACAGCCACCACTGTAAATCTATCTGATGTGTTTATGGATGTATAAAGAGAACACTACGTGACTCAGGCAGAAATCATGTTCATGGATGAGAAAATGTATTAAAGTTTTATGTTATTTCATTCTAATGAAATAGCCACAAGTAACATTAGCTAATGTAACTAACTGTACCCATTCCCCTACTACTGTAGCTAAAGTTACGTGGTGTTCAACACGCTCATAAAGTTATTTTTACTATGATTGTTTTGATCATGGATAACAGTGCTGGGCTCGCCACATAACATTAGCTAGGGGGAAACCCTAGTTAACCCATTTTTTTACCCATAAAAAAAAAAATTGGTTGCTAATTGATTCAAGATTGTTCTTTTTAACTAAGCTGTTACTTGGATTATTTCTTGTTTAAAAAAGGGCCTTTCCTCCCTCTTTAAAATTAATTATAGATAATTGTATTATTAATTAACTAAGTGATACTACTTGCTACTATAAGCAAAGACATTATTTTAAATTCTCTGATGTTTGAATTTAGACCAGTGGTTCTCAACCTTTTTTGGCCCAACTCCCCCCGTATCTATTATCCGGTTGCCTTACCACTCCATCAAAGTAAATGCAGTCTAATTGTCTCCCCTGAATGTATTAATGATTATTATTCCGTGGTATATATATGTATTTGTTGTTGTTGTTGTTGTTGTCATTATTGTTATATTGTGTTATATCATTATAAAAGCATGTAATTGAATGCCAAATAACAGATTTGATTTTAACTGGACAGTTGGAATATCATCATATTAGTGTCCCAGGAAGCAAAATACTCATATGAATAGAAATTATATTATGTTAATCAAATTCAAAGTTAGTATTTGACATTCAAACTTTAATTAGGTGTTGTTATTGATCACAAACAGGAGCTCTTCAAAAACGGTTAGATATTTGACCTTCAAACTTTAATTAGGGATTGCAAACAGCAGCCAATCAGAAATGCTAAAACTAAGCATTCTTATTAATTGTTCTAATACAAAACAAGAGCAGCATACCAAGGAATAAGTCTGACTTGGACAACAAATTTTACCCACATGCTGCCCCAGCCAGAGGTTTGGAACTGGGCCTCGTTGCACTGGATGTCGACAAGATGCTCCTGTACAGTGGTCATGTCCGCCTAGAAGGGCTGCACCACCCAGATGGGAATAGGAGGATCAGGTGATCCCCGAAGTGGATCTCCATGCCAGCCTTAACCATCCTCAGGTGGTTGGTGTAAATGAGGAGGCGGTCATCGGTAGGAGCTTCCGACACCTGCAATGAATATAACCAGCAAATTGTTTACTGTACTGTACTGGTGGGGTCAGTAAAATACATTTTATAGCATTCCACAAATTCCCGCAAAACAGAATGCGAAACTAAAAATAATGTATAATCTGTAATCAGAAATCAAGCATTTAATCTCATGTTATTTCACATGTTGGCAATTACAGCTATATAGGGCTATTTCATTCTTATACAACAAAGGAAACAAAACAAAAATAAACAATTCAATTCAGTTGTATTTATATAGCGCCATATCATGACAAAGTTGTCTCAGATGTCAGATCAACATTAAAACTAAATCAGTATTCATCAGAATGACATGCTTTTTCTTGAGTATTGTTGATTATCCAGTCTGTTACAACGTGATGCCCACTGTTTTAATTTCTGTGAATTGCACACTGAGCCATTGTTTGAAGTACAGCTGGGCATCTTTCATCACCATTCCTTGTTTGACATCCATGCAGGGAAAGTTGTGATTTTGACATGAAGGGTTCTTCATTGTTATAATATTGGTGCTACTGTCATATAACTCAGAACATATCACGGTTCCTTAAAGCTGTCTGAAGAGGAACACACCACTCCAGTGCTCCACAAATTAACATCAAACCCATACTTTGGTAACATACTGTGGGTTAAAGCAGTCCTTTTAAAACGTTCCAGCTCTTTAGCCAGCTCTGTCCAAAACAGCTTTCATTTATATGCTTGCCTGCTTTGGTCCCAGAGCTCTTTCAAAAAACTCTTAAGCATCTACCATAAGCACTGGCCACATTCCCACATGAACCAATCCTTCAATCGATTTCTCATTCTAAAAATATTGAGAAACTTTGATGTTTCACATGGACAACTGACCTAAAGTTTTGTAGAGATTCATGTTCCTCTCCATAGAGATAAAGAGCCAGCAAGAAGTGGAGTCTGAAAAGAATTATGATGCTGGGATGTATGCAAGAAATCAAATCCACTGCATCTCAACTGGCCTCCTGCAGGGGATGAATTGTGCCTGCCCTTGAAAAGATACAACGAAAAATCACACTGTTGCCATATAATAACTCACACCCTCTCAAACATTTCCAGCCGTCGTGGACGGTAGATTTGTCATGGCTGTCAATGGCCATAGAGGCTGTACACACTGAATTGTGAAAGAGCATTAATTTGTTCACGAGCCAGCGTATCCAAGTTTTACTTAGACTCAGACCAATAAAATAATTCATTTTGTTCGATTTCTTCCATCTGTTTGCCTTGGATCTCTGCTACTCTCAGTTCCTCAAGGTGAAGCACCTCCTCAGTGATGTTGCCGGTGATAAATAGTTTCCAAGCGTCTTTTGATGAGACGGTAAAATGCCCTGCTAGAGATAGTGAAGGGCTCCTAAATATGTTATGGATGGCAAGCTCCCCAGCTATCACTTGCTTCAATTACTTGAGGAAGGAGTCAATAAAATCCCCGCTTTCCTGAATCTGGCAGAAGTTATGAATGTGTCCTTCAGGTTCAGGTGCCTTGTTCAGAAGAGCAGCACTTTTACTGTACAGACACCTTTTACTTATACAGACACCACTGATCTGATAGCCTGTGTTTGGTTCAGTCTGTAGACGAATGGTCAAAAGAGTCAATAGCAGCGATTTTAAGAACAACAGATCAACTGCCCAATCACTTGCCTTCTATGAGTGACAGAAAGCTTAAAGATCAATATCGAACTTATGAAGTTACACTACATTACATTTATTTATCAAAAGCTTTATCCAAAACGACTCGCAATAATTAAATCAGCCATGTGGATAAAATCAAGAATTGCAAGAATTATGCATGTACATCAACTTCATCAAATATGCTGTTAGACTTACACATAGTTACAAAAGTCAGAAATTAAATGAAAATGGTGATGCTCTGCTGTAGGTGGCAAGATATTTACTTTTGCACTCCCCAAGTATCCCCTTGGGGGATACTCAAGTATTGTATCAATTTTATTTATTATGTTATATCAATCATGTTTTAAAATGTTCTAAAGGCCTACTGCAATAGAGTTTAAAGATCAACGTGAAGAACTTCGTCTGCATAAGAATTCAGTGAGAAAATTAGTGTGAAGAGACTCTACCTAAAATACCTGCAATTCAGTAAGAAGGCAACTGTAAATCATTACAAATACACACACAGTTACCTTTGTATACTCATTCACTCCAGTGTAGCAAATTAATCTTGAAAGCAGAAAAAAAATTAATTAATTCTGAATTTCTATGAATTTTAAACTGTTTTTCATAGTCCGATTTGTTCTGTGCTCACCACTTTTACTTTTGTAATCTGCTGTGTTCATTTGAATAACAGTGGGTATCACTGTGAGCCCTGAAAGCTCTGAGCATATATTCCATACTTGTGCAACGGAAAGCAGTGGGGTTTCTAAAAAATGTGTCAGTCATCGAGTCTTTAGTGTCCACCACACCCATCAAGCTAAGACATGTCTGCTGCTGGACCTTTTTTTCTTATTTCACCATATTCAAAATGTCTGCTGTATCCGATGTTCTGTGAGATCCTGCTTTAATTTTATTTTAGCAACATTATTTATTTGCCTTGATGTTTGTGCACTCTAAATCTCAGACCTGTCAATCACAGTGCGGCCAATGCTTTGGTATCTTTTTTCTTGGATTTTATATGAACAGTTGTTACGGCCACTACTTTTATTTATTTCCAAACAGGTGCATGTACAGTGTTATAGAACATCAGCAGCTCAACCCTTTTACAGACGCCCCCATCCCAAATAGCTACCAAATAACATCAAAAAATAATTCAATGCTTAAATATGGTGCAACAAAACCAAGAAAAAAAAACATAATTAATCAATTTCACTTGCAAAAAGCATAACCTCAGCAATTAGTCATTAGTCATACAATGCAAATTAATCTCCAGCAGAACAGTGCGTTTGGCAGAAAGAGTGAAGGAATAGCATCATTAATTTCCACTCCAAAAAGCTATCCATGAACACACAATATTCAAAGCAATGTCTCGAAACGAAATAACAAAATAAAGATTAAATGTCTCATTTACATTGTGAAAGAGAACCTAATGAGAAACATGCAAGTGAGAGGAAAATAGTGAATCCCTGGTTTATACTCGGGAATTCGTTTTGCTTAATGAACACCAACTTGGTTACACAATATGGCAGTTACACAACAAGCACTGACAGAGCCATTTTGTTGAGTCCTTGAATGAGACATGCTGCAACCTACAAGAGATGAGGCTGGTAAAAAAAAAAAAAAAAAAAAAGGTTACCTCTAAAATCCTCTGTGAATAACACTGCAGATTTAAGTCTGAAGTCTTACCCATCTACTACTCCCTTCTTCTCTGTTTGCATGGTCAGGACTTTTCCTCTGTTTGATGTCTGCATTGACAGCCAGTGTGATACACTGACAGAGGCTTTTGGTTTTGTCCTTGCACAAGGTAAACCTTGGAGTAACAGAGCAGGTTAAAATTGACTAACTCACAAGTATACATATTTATTCAAAGAAAAGTAAAGTTCTATTTAAGTCATCATTACATGCTTGTGTAAAACAGGTAGTGGCTTATGTAATAGACTATTTAAAATTCTTGCCACTATAATATACCATGACAGTGGAGATAAAACAGGTGCAAGATGATAGTTACAAAATAACCAGCAGCCATACAGGCCAGTTTTCTTAAGAGAAATGTATCTATTTTTTAACCTAGGCCCTATTTTTACAGATTTTGGGGTATAAATTACTTTTTTGTGTGATTAATTTGCATGTCAACATCTTTTCACACTGTTGTTTTTGTCTTGAGTACTTTCACACATAATATGTAATAATGTTACGCAGCAAAAAAGCTACTTAATTTGTATTTGGAACAAGATTTACTTTTGGAGATACATGTCAACAGTGTCATAGCAGGTTTGGTTCGTCATATTAATCAAATACAGGAGGCTCTCTGTGTAGCTTTATACCTGCAGGGCACTGCACGTAGATTACCCAAAGTAACATAAAACCCTGGAGCACACATAGTGGAGCAAACACTTTTTTTCCTGAAAAATGAGCTGTTGCGAATCTATCTCTTTGCAGGCGAGTATTTTTTATTTACGTAACCTCCCCCGTGTGTAAAGGCCTAAACACGTGAAAACACTGGCGTGTTGCTTTAAGTTGGATCTCTCATGTTGGATAGAAGCAGAGTAGCTTCACGTCATCTGACAGCTTTGCTGCCTTGATAACTAGAGTGACTATTAACCTGCATTTCACTGAATGAATACATGCGATCATTATCATAGAATTTCAACCTGCATATGTGAAATGTAATAAGGAAATATGGCAGACACCATTAGAGCATCAAATGTAAAGCATTCATGGACTCACTATAGACTGAATCATGATTGTGTCATATGAGCTGGTAAGAGTAGCAAAATAGATCTAGTTTATTTGAAAATAATATGAATTATTAGTTTAAACTGGACCCTTGAGAGTCATACTCTCACAGCCACTCTGCTGGTGTCAATCAAACAGTTCATTTGTGAGGCCACCAGATACATTATTGATGCACTATTAGTACCACTCTGTTTTCAAAAACACAGCCATCTCAGTAGATAAATATGCAACGAAAGAAATCATTAAGCAGGCTGGCCAAGCTTGACTGCCACGAAGTTCAGCAAAGTGCAACAGCAGTCAAGCCCATGTGTCTATAAAATCCCCTGGATCAATTGAAGAAATCAGAGACAAATCCCAATAGGAATAGCACGGCTGCTTGGCAAAAAGTAAGTCACTGGGGCGAAATTGATTATTTGACAATCCTGCTTAACTCCACATGTCAAGCCAAGCCTTATGGATTTTTATTACACTCATGGACAATCACTCACACAAACAGTGTGTTGGTCAGCCTGAGGATCAGTAACAGTTATGTCTAGCACAGCAGATAACACAGCTGCGGTGGGCGACTTGTGGCCAACAATCTGATCTCTACATGTCGAATTAATCACGAACAACCAGCTTAATCCACAATCCTCCTTCCAGCCTCTCCAATGAACATTCAGAGCTCTTTGAACAATTAACTTCCTATCTTTCATTTGAGCCTACATAGGACTGTTGTATAAGCCTCCCCCACTTCACTTCGCCTACTCTCACAGAAGCTATATTGCTTCTGAGACACAAATGTGAGCAGTTGGCTTGGAATCCAGGACATTGTATAGTTTTTTTTTCATTAATGTGTAAACAGTTAAATAACAACTGTGCATTCATCCAAATGTCTCTTTAGAATGGAAATCAGTATCAAATTTCCAGTATTGAAAAGCGATGCAGAGCAAAGCTGATAGCAAACCCTGATGAGGGAACTCAGAAATTTCAATTTATCAAAAGGCACTCTGAAAGTACATTATGAGAAGAATGTTTGAAAAGCAAACTCACTGGATAGAAGGCTTTATAAACAAGACGGCCATTTTAATCAGTAGTATTGTTGCAATACCACAGCCACCAATGGCAGCACTGAGTCTTTAGTCTAAGCTGATTTTCAGTCCTCCCAAGAAAAATGAAAGCATCAGTTGTTTCAGCAAACAGCCAGTAACAACATCTGTTTATGTTCATGATGAAAAGCCCTAGCAGCCATAGGAATTATAACTTTTGTTTGTCAGGAGCAAAAGAGGAAGCAGTGTGATGTTGTTATGGAGCCACAAACATCTTTTGTCTCTAAGCCTACCAAACCTTAACTATAACCATGTTTTGGAAAGCACTGCCACATGATGTCTTGCTGATAGGAGCAACATTTAAATAATAATTATATTATATTCAGGTTTTGTCTGATAGCCATAGAATAGGATTATATCTGTAGGGCTAGACACTGATGTGGCATGTGGAAGTCTGGAAGCACACACACGTTTCAAAACTACAGCGTGCTTTGCTTTTGTCTTATGAGACCATTAGTCTCAGAGGAGTAGAGGCCTGGTGATTTGAATATGATCGCTAGCACCAGAAGTGACATGAGAGTCCACCCTTCTGCTCAGCTAACCATCATTTTAATTTCTAACTCCACTCATTTGTGCTTCTGTGTGAAGATCCACTAGATCCACTATGTATGCCTCCATGCATATTTCAGCTGTCTCCACTGATGCTGCATTCCTTACAGTAACTCAGCCTCATCTGACATGACAGTCACATACAGACAGAGGCAGATATTTCATGCAGCAGCATTGAAAACTGAAAAATAAAGTAGCCCCTGTACATTTCATGACTCCTGCCTGCAGGCCTCCCAAAGAGAAAATTGCATTGTGTCAAATTATTTGCTTGTAGAAAATAGCAACCACCCATCTTTTCAAGCCATTCCTCCAGCAGCATTGCTAGAGAAAGAACAATTGTTATTACACCATTCTGGTAACTGTGCTGAAATCTAGCTGGAAAATGGGGGACGGGATGATTTTCAACAGGCTAGTCAGAAACAGAGCGAAACATGAATATGCCAGAGGCTCCAACTCCGGGGAACTGGGGAAAGGAGATGGCATATTTAATGCCACCATTTTTATGCATTTTTATTCACCACCGGCATCTCTTGTATTGCATACAAAAGCGACCCTCCAGTCATATCATTCCACATGTAAATTTCAGTGTCCGTTCTCTTTCATAGGGACTGCACAAGGATTTGCAATGACTCCAAGAAAAGACTGGCAGATACAAGTATAGGGAACAAAAAAATATGTCTGCGTGTGTTGGAGTTTAAAAAAACCTAATATTTCACAAGGCTGAGCTGGATAGCACTGTTAAGCTGTACAATTTAGGATGCACGATGCACCTGAGATGGAGGGTTAGTATGGAGAGATAGTATGGCACTGGGGGAAGTGTTGTGTTAGTGCTGTAGAGCAGACCAGAGCAGAGAGCTTGATGCCTGCTAATGAAGCCTCGAGTTGCTTTTGATGAGTTGACGGCTGCTGACGTTCATGTGGATGAACGTTCTCCAGTCATTGTTAATCTTTTTCATGGTAAATGATGCTTCCGTCCGCGAGACGGATGAATCGCCTGACTTTTTCTGACATTTATCTGCGTTGCTGTTTGGCATGATAATAACCACTGGCCATCTGATGGCTATCAAATCAGACCTCGCTATCAGCAAGGTCTAGTAAGGAGGGATTTAATCTCATTGTGGTCTGCTCAGAGCTTCAGCTTCACGTCTAATTAGCTGGTAAATATTGTGATCGCAAGTGCTGACAGTAAGGTCACATACAGCTCGACAGTGTTCAGGTTTTAGTAAGCGTGAACATGAGATTACTTGACACTGCTGGTTTTGTTTATATAAGCACAGCATATCACAACAGGGACTAAGGGACGAAGTTCAGTAGAACTCATCCTGTCGATTCACTGTAGGCGTAAGTCACTGTTGTAGTGAGGACAGCTCGAGCTAATAAAAGAGAGGTAATAATAATGTGCTTAAAAGAGGATATGATGTTGCTTTGTTTTTTGTCCTCAGGCACCAGGTTGCCTGAGAGGCTCAGTGCACAAATAATTAATAGACATTCAAACACATCTTCAAACTTGAGCTTTGATTGTAGAGCCTAAGGTGAGAAGCCTGCAGTTTACTCTTTTCAAAAGGAACTAAAAGAGAAGTAATATAGATTCATGCCTATCCTATCCTGCTTAAAAGTTTAAAAATATTAATTTAAGATTTTTCTTTGTTTGGATTCTTGTAAATGATGATTAACACAGTTAAGCACAAAGACAAAAGTTAAAGATTTTTTTTTGGTTTTTCATCTTTCTCTATGTATTCCTCTTTATTCTTTTTCAAAAGATTGTATCAATTGTATTTATTTATCTTTACACCTTCAGTTCAGATCAGTAAAAATACCCCCAAAACCCTTTAATGAAAAAGATGCTGTTACAAAACCATGGTTACAAAATGTCACAGTTCCTGTTTCCGTTGCCACTACACTATACCTTAATGAAGGGTGCTGTGAGTTTACTACAAACTAAGTTACACTCCAAGACAAAGTGGGAGTACAATATTTAATAGATAGATTGAATGAAGAATATGCATCTAGGAGGACTTCAAGCAACCAACGCTGACTATTGCATAACTGGTAGGACCTGAACTACACGATATCTTCTGTAAGACCTGGAAAGAGGACAGACTACAGACAATGATACCACAGAAAGACATACAAAAATATTGATCTAAATATTGATCAAAACCTGCTTCATTCACTATTTGTCTAAGGCTGTTTCAACCTCATAAATAATATTTTAAACATCATTTAGTTTTGCTGGGCATGCTCTGTCGCACCACCATCAGGCTAAATACAATAGTAGTACATTACTATTAGAAGTTTGCTGTGAAAACAGGCAAAGATGCATAATAGTAAACTTCATCAAGGGGTAATATAAATATATATAAATGGCAATATGTCAGAAAAGGTTCTACCTTTTAAGATATGGAGCTTTTACAAAATGATAATAAATCATGCAACAAAACAAAATCTGAATTCCCAGCAAGCAGCATACTGTACTGGATTAGGTGTTGATGTGTTTGAAGACTGAATAATGATTCATATTTGTTATTATTATGTTCCTACCTTATTTTGAATCATAAAAATGTCTCACACATTTAATGCAAGACAATACAGAAGTGTCAATGCTATTCTATTAGCTCAGTTTTCCATGGAGATATACGTATGTGTGATCAGTTGATGAAATGAAAGCAATAGCTCATCTGAAATGAACTGAGAAAAAAGTCTTTCCATCAGTCACCGTAAACTTGTTGTGCTGATGAAGAGTAAAAATAGTGTGGTTACTCTGAGTATTGAAATCTGGAGAGTCCGAAAATTGGATGGAAATGAGAAGCAAAGATATGACTCATTATGGAGCATGAATAAGATTAAACACTGTCTAAAGAAGTGTTCTGACTGAGAAAAATAAATGGTGGACAGCTGGAGGTCAAATGAAAAACTGGTAGATCTGATGCATATATGATGGCTAGGTGGACCCATTCCAGGACCATTTAACTAACCTTGGTGAGTTCACAGTCACTTTGAAGCATCATTCAACTAAACGTTGTCTACAAATTCAGTATAAGTTTGGCACTATTCATACTAAATTGTGCCCCTACTTATACTGTTCATCTTTGTGATCAATAATTGAGTTGTTCGTGCTAGTCACATTCTGTACCTCTCAATGGAGCCATTAACAAAGTCTTCTCTGTTCAGAGCAGAGTATTACAATGTGCATAATGGTCCTGCTGAATCCTAATGCAGGGGCACCTCAGATCTATATGCATCAAATGAAAGATGAGCACAATGGAAAAAGCAGTAGTGTTTCAAACTGAACATTCAGCAGTACGAGGAAGCAAAAGCTAATAGTAATGCTACAACTTTTCCTTTGTCATGATTTTAAGTTTGCCTGTAGCCATGTTTCCTGTCTAACTATGCTGCAGATTTTACCCTACAACATCTAGAAAATCATTCACTGTAAAACAAAAAAGTAAAAGCAATTAAAGTTGAGTTCAACCAGATATCTCTTCAAAATCAAAATGACCAAGTAACATTTTCTTTGCATTCACTCAAAGGTAAAACTGCTGTGGACCCAATCTGTGACCAAAAGTAAAAATGTTCTCTGCAGCATGTCAGGACCCAGCTCAGAGTACATAAACTCCATTTCTGTAGCATTAACACTGGCCTCCTCAACCAGCTGCTACACTACTGTATAATATATATTTAATTTATTTAAGTTATTTTTTCTTGATTGTCAGTTATAATACAAGCCACACATCTCACATGATACATTGATTTTATTCCCTAACAAACACCCACTAAGCAGGTATGTGTACTGTGTCTGGTGTGAAAATAAATCCACTTTAGATCCTCTTTTATTAAATTAGAGCATCACAGTGTTCCCACTGTGAGAAAGTCCACTATGACACTAACCAGTGTTTGCTGCCACACGCCCACAGGAGCAGGCGGTGGAGCTGATTAGAAAACTGTCTGATGAGGGTGAAAGATGACCCTCTAGACCTCCATCATGTGGGTAGAGTCTGCAGATGAATCCACTGAACTTCATAAACAAACTCAATGAATTGCAGCGATAAGACCAAATGGATGAGTCTGCTCTCTCAGCACAGGAGACTGTCAGCTGTTTTTACTTCAAGTCCTTGAATAAATGTGGCTATTCCCATGGATAACTACAATTTCTGACTAAGCAATAATGTAGTGATCAAAAACTGTTTCCAAATAATCAAGAATAGAGTTGTTGAAAAACACTTCTGAGAGGAAGAGCAGAGGCCTGTACTACGAAGCAGATTTGGGATTAGCAATGTAACTTCTCACTTCATACCGGGGTACATTGCCATGGTAAATTGTGCTGCTCGACTAACCTGCTCCGGCGCAGGTTATGTTCAAGATAATACATACAAAAGCACCACCTACTGACCAATCAATTTTCCTGGCAAATGGCATCACCATTAGAAGATCCAGTGCTCTGCGCTCTGCCCCTCCAGTCTTCTTTATTTCATTTCTTTTCTGTTGGATGCAAGCAATGTCAAAGCCATTTTACTGTGTTTTTGTATACTGATATCATGTACAGAGATGATTGAAGCACTACAGCCTTGCACTTGTTGTACTTACAAGATATGAATGTAAGCCTATTTACTACTTTGAATTACATTTTTATATGTATTTTGTATTTGCTCTAAGTCTGTTTTACATTGCCAGGGTTGCAGCTGAAGGAAGAAGGCTAAAATTGTTATACACACTTTAAAAATACATGTAAGTAATGCCTTAATGGAAGTCACAAATGTAATTATAGTCAGATCTACTCGTGCCCTAATGATGGAAGAGTGATATTATAAGTATTAAAGCGGCTAAGCCTACACTTAAAGCCACTGAGGGGCTGCATGAACAGGTATAGCCTACAGTTGACGCGCTTGCATGGATTCCACACACTAGGATTAGTAACATGAAAGAGTCCAAACTTCTTGCTTGATACAGAATCTTTATTGTACGTGTTAATGGTCTTCAACTCGTTAAGGCAAGATTCCATTAACCCTCCATAAATCTTCCTCTTATATTAACTTGTTTGTTCATCGATTACCTGTCTCTAAAGCCAAGCGTGGAGTAGCATAGCGGTCAAAGACTGTTTGTGCTCCCTCCGTACAGCAACACCTGGCTTCCACCCAAAGGTTCCTGCCTATATCTGTACTGACGCGAAGTCCCACGTGCGCC
>JAVQJL010067300.1:0-23866 GCA_036024295.1 Nannoperca obscura
AACAGTTCCAAAGTCATTTGAATGTTTTTAACGTAAACAGTTCCAAAGTAATTTAATGTTTCTACCGTAAACAGTTCCAAAGTAATTTTAATGTTTTTAACGTAAACAGTTCCAAAGTAATTTAATGTTTCTACCGTAAACAGTTCCAAAGTAATTTAATGTTTCTACCGTAAACAGTTCCAAAGTAATGTAAGGTTCAGTAGAACATGCTACGCTTGCTTCTGAAGGGTTAACTGTAGGTGGATGAGAGACGGAGCTACTTAGCTTAGCATTAAACTTAGCCTGTGTCTTTATGTGATCTGGATATTAACAAAGACAAACGTTCTCTGGCAACATGAGCTCGTTACAGATGCGTCGGTGTTCGTGGGCAATAAACCGTGGAGCTGACGTCTGGCTGCACGTGTGTGTGTGTGTGTGTGTGTGTGTGTGTGTGTGAGTGTGAGTGTGAGTGTGAGTGTGTGTGTTTGAGGAATTTAACCATGTGATGACATAAAACTGGCTATTTAGGCGTCTTACTAATAATAGTATTATTTTAACTTTGAATCACTCACTTCCCACACATGAAACTGTCATCTGAGACACACTCCCAAACTAAATTCAAAAGTTTGTATTCATCAGCCTGATGAAACAGCGAGGAATGTACAGGTTGAGAGATTTACACTCAGTGTGTCGAATGTGTTGCACATTTGTTCATTTTCTCTACCGCATTCAGATTTAATGTATGCACATCTATTTCTTGAACAGCCGCTAAGCAACCAGCAGAGATTCGGTTTTTATCTTTTTGGTTTTTGTACAGTTTAAACATGAAGTTTTAACGTGTTCATTAGTGAGCTTTAGAGGTACTGGTAGACAGATACCTTTGGACGGAGCCAGGCTAGCTGTTTCCTCCTGTTTCCCCCTGTTTCCAGTCTTTGTGCTAAGCTAAGTTAACCGGCTGCTGGTGGTAGCTGCACCTTTACTGGACATGTGCGCATGGTATCAGTCCTCTTATCTAACTGTTGGTAAGAAAGCGAATAGGCACATCTCCCAAAATGTCCAACTTTATCTTTAAAACAACAGTAGGCGAAAGTGTAGACATGATGACCGAGGCCTGACACAACACACTTTAACCTTTGTGACATTTCTGCCTCATTAGACATCATATAGGAATGCAGCGCGGCAGAAAAGGAGATATGTGAGATAGCAGAGAAGATTTTCTCAAACAGATAAGCAAGAATCAAGCCTACAGTAGGCCACATTTACATAACATAGTTTTAAGTGCAAACCAAATGTCTTTGTTAAAACTTTGAACCCGTTTTGCACTCAAACCTCTAAATGCTAGATAACAAATCTTTTTGGTATGTAAGTGGATAAATAGTTAGATGAAGTGACCATATTACAGAAAAAATATTACAGAAAAACATTTAGGGGAAAATGTTGTTTAAGTATCTTAAATAAAGGTTATTGTATTTCAGAGGGCTATGTTATGCTTGTTATTACTGATGCATCAATTTAATGTTGCATCTGGTTGAGGTGATGTTCATTTAAATCTATATTTTAATCTATAACAATGTATTTTATAAGGTGGTGACATGCTTTGTATCTAAATTGTTGATGTTATAAGTAACTAGTACAGTACAATATTTCCCTCTGAAATGTAGTGAAGTAGAATAAAGCATAAAGCATAAATAAAGCGTAAAGTAGCATGAAATGGAAATTCTCAAGTACAAATACTTCTAAATTGTACTTAAGCAAAGTACTTGAGTAAACTTATTTTATCAAAAGTTGTACAGCATATCACAAGTTTATCTGTACTGTATCAAAACATTTTCTTCATGCTTCATTTATTTGTGTTGGAAATAGTTGTAAGAAATTCCTTTTGCACTGATGAAGTCTGGGTAATTCCCGCTTCTCTACAAACAATGTTTTGCAAAAAATAATACTTCCTCTTATCACACTGTGATAACGTGTCTTACTGTAAAGTGTAGTGGCACTGTTTCATGGACTAATGCCACCTAGTGGTGAGACAGCCTTTTGAAAACAGAGGGAGCTCTTGGGAAATTTAATCAGTTTTTCCATGTGGTCTCTCATGTGGTATGCAACTAGAACCAGGAGAATGTGGTGTGATAGTAAAGCAGAGGTTGTGATTAAAACCTACACAGTGAAGGAAATAATGTGAGAAGATTTTTATGCAAAACAGCCCTGAGATACAAACTAATGGAGACTGGAGAATGAGAAAAATACCGATGGGAGAAAAATCTGTGTGCTGCCTGGCCGGGCTCCATCCCTCTGGCAGTCATGCTTAAACTTTTGAATCCCATGACAAAAACAACATTCCACATGTAAGTGATAGTCTTCAAGGAATTCCTGTTAAACAGAGGCATTTCTCAGGGTGCATACCTCATCATATTGAAACCATCTGGTGTAACGTGTGAATGTGAATTCTTCTGCAGGTCCACGCAGCGAGAGAGACACTTATTCGATGTTTGCACACAAGTGGAAGTTTGCATTGCACTGTAGATATTGTATATGTGCATGTGTGTGTTTATTTGCCGTGATGAGACACTGATTCTCAAACTGTTCCACTATCTCCTCCAACAATTTTCATCAGTTATTATCTTGTCTGTCAGAAAATAAAGTGCAAATAATTCTTCTTGTTCCTCCAAAGTCCATTTCCATTTATAAAAAAACACTTTGGCTTCGTGTCTACAAATGTCAAACCGGCAGCCAGAAACCTGAGTGTAGTATTTGACACTGATCTTTCATTTGAAAAATAAGTCACAAAAATCTTTTGGCCTGAAGGTCATTCAAGCTTTTATATAATCTCGGTTAGATTATTATAATTCATTGTATTCAGGGTGAAGCCAAAAAACTATCTCACACCTTCAGCTGGTAGAAAACACAGCTGCTCAGCATTTGACAAACACTAGAAGATACGATCACATCACTCCTGTTTGCTCTCCACTGGTTCCCAGTAAGGGAGGACATTTGGAAGACTTATAAAATAGGGTTGGATGAAGTTTGCGGTGACAAGGATGTTTTAAATAAACAAATAACAAAACAAATAAAGTTTTATTCTAGGATAGGAGTGCACTGGACTTAATGGGAACATGGAGGCAACAAGGTACATACACAATGCACACAGGGCGGGAGATGGAGGGTTATCAAATAAGATTTGGTTTATGTTAAAAACATAGTTGTCTTGATTTGAAGATGATTCGAGTATGTGTGGTGTGTACCGATGTGTTCTGCTAAAAATTAAGTGGGAGAGACATTTTACATTACTCATCTGTGCATGAGTTTGTATAATATTATAAAAAACAGAAGAAGTTCACAGATTTCATTTCAAACCAATCCAACCATAGTTTTATGTGCCACAATGGTGTATTTCTATGTATAAACCTCTGTGAATGATGAGCTCAGTTATCTATTTTGTTTGTACATGAAGTCACAATCAAAGTAGTTTAAATATGAAAACAAATGATTCCATGTTCAATCTAAAATCAACTGAGCGCTCATGCACGAGTGCAGGGCTGATCATCTGTCTGTCACTGGTAGCATCCTTGAGAGTCTGTAAGAGGCCGAGAGATGTTGTGGAAAGCCCACTGAAAGATGCCATCAATGGAGCCCTGCTGAGATACAAACAGCAGGAAAAAAGGGTCAATCGTTGCACAAAAGGCCAAAAGAGTCCTGGTGACGTCTTTTGGCAAACACGTATGATTTAATTGACAATGATGATATTGTGTTTTTAGTTTCTGGGGAACATTTTCATTTTTTTCATTCTGTCAACACATTCATATTTTCTCGACCTCAAAAACTCAAACTAGACGCCAAAACAAACAACTTCATGACACATCCCTTATTGTTTGGTCCTCAAGGCTGCTTTTCACCATGGCAACTCAGTGCAGCCATTTTGTGTCTCACATGCTTATGGTTATATTCATATCATGTCTACATCTGTGGTCTCGACGCATAACTGAGCCTCACTCACGTCACCAAGGATGGAGTCCAGTTCGTCTTTATGGAGGATGGGCTCAGGGACGGAGGAGCTCTGGTCATGACCGAGTGTGTTCTGAACCACTGGGGCGAGCTGAACGAACACATCACATGGATTACAGCTCCAGATAATGAAGCTGAAATGTATTATCTGTATACGTGCAGGCTATTTAAATGTGTCCTTTTGCAAACACACCTGTAAGCCTCTGGATTCAGCCTCCTTCTCTGCCGAGCCGCCCCAGAGCCCGGAGCAGGACAGGCAGATGGATCTCTCTCTATAGCAAACACAAAGGATACTGTGAATGAGTCGGACTGTTTTCTGTGCTGTAGAATGTTACTGTCAATCAATATGTGACTTACAACACTCAAGAGGATTACAGAGAAAGAGGTTCAGGCCATTTCAGATGGCAAACATCGCCATTAAGATGGGACATGAGTGTAAAACAAATTATCCAGTCATGTGACATTTATAAATCACTGAAAACGCAAAAAAGTTTTTAGGTAATTGTTAATATTCTACTAAATATGGTAAAGAAAATCTTCTCTGATCACTGTGTCACACATAAAAACAACAGATAAGTGGTGTTCCCGAGAGATCTTTGCATGGATTTACAAAGGTTTCATTAGTCATCTGAATCTCGGGTAACATTTTGTAAAATCATTGATCTTCGCTTACAGTACACTTTATACTGTATACCCTGCTGCAGCTATCCATTTACGATCCATTAGTCTCCATTAGCTAGATAATGATCACCTTAAGCGCACACCCTTAATAATAATAATAATACATAGAATAATACAATAATAATACACTATTTTTATAGAGCACTTATCAAAAACAAAGCGCAAAGTTCTTCACAGAGAGAAAAATGAAGTAAAATACCAAAGTGAATGATAAAATACATGCACAATTAAAAAAGAAAAAAAAAGAAATTAGAAACCAATAAAAAAAACAAGTCAAGTCAGATCAAATCAGGATATGCTTTCCTATAAAAGTACGTTTTTAGAAGAGACATAAAAGAATACATGGAATACCTGCCCGAGGATCTCAAACTGTGCATAGGTTCAAGTGGGATTAAAAGGTCTAAAATATAATCTAGTGCCAGGTCATGAAGAGCCTTAAAGGTAATCAATAATATGTTAAAGTCTGTCCTAAAACAAACAAGGAGCCAATGCAAAGAGGATAAAACAGGTGTGATGTGAACCACATCGTTGATGAACACTAATTTTAACAGGAATCTACAGGAAGATCTCGAACGTGTACACACACTGATGCATAGATCACACTGTGGTGAGGTTGGGATTTGTAAAGCTCATAGGAATTATACACTTTAGCTTCTGAAGTTGTCTCATTATGAGTCTACGCCCAATAAGTGATAGTGATAGAAGAAGTGAGGAGTGTCTTACTTGGAGAAGTGGCAGTGTCCGTGGAAACACCTCAGACACTGGAGGCAGTGAGTCAGGTCTCCTCCTGCTAGGTGACAAACGCCGCACACCTCCCTCACAGTGACCAGCTCTCCACCTGAGCACTGGATACACATTTGATAGATTTAAGCAACAATTAGTGACACAAAAGCACACAATGTAAAATGTGCAAAGGGAGCAAAAGCTCTCATTCAGCAAGCGCAACATAATGGGATACAAAGTGATAAAATAAAGGCTGCACCAAGCAGAACTTCATGAAGTCTTTACCTGGTTTCTGCCACTGGGCCCATTCAGAGCTGCGACACTGGTGAGAGACGAGGACGACAGCGAGGACAAGAAGGAGATGTCTGTGATGGAGTTACCGGAGCTCGTGTTTGTCTGCTGAGGCTGCGCAATGACTGGCTGTGATATAAACATATTGTGACAAAAACTACGCTTTTCAGACTTCACTGTTGACAATAAACTGCCAGATCATGAAGTTTTAGAGGGGAGGGGAGCAACATCCTCAATCATTTACATTAAAGACAAAAAGTGCTGGAAACGTGAGGTTTATTTCAGGAAGAAGATCATTAATAGTATTTTCTATCACCTTTGTAACTCAGCAAGTCATAAATCAATTACAATAATCAACATATCCACTATATTCTAAAAGTATTTAATCATGACGTGCACAGATATTCATACAAAAATCAACATATATATTCAAAATGTTCAGTTTATGTATATTTCCTTATGTAATCATCTTCCTTCAGATACTTACTTGTAAAGGTAATTGGTCTTTCTCTCTTTTCACTCGGTTGCCACAGCAACACTCACACTGCCAAGGGCCACTGCAGATTAAAAATGTAATTTGACCTTAAAACCTTCTTTTCAGAGAAAAACAACACGTCCTTCCCCTGAACACACACACACACACACACACACAGACACACACAGAGATACATGTAGATAGATAGACCTTGGTATGCATGTGAGTGGGGGGTCCAGGCAGGTCAGATGAAAAGCTCGAGGACAGCCGTCACAACAAATCAGCTCCCCTCCGTCCCTGCACACTGCACACTCATCGTCATTACAGTGAACCTACACACTCAGAGATGCAGATACACGTAAGACACAAGCGTACACGCGTTCATATGGAAAGACGGGCCGTTGTGCATGGGTGGATGCTTGAGTGGATCCTCTACCGTGCCTATGGTTGTCTCCGCCATGTGGTGAAATGCGCTCTTAGCAGCTTTGGATTTGATTGCGTTTATCTCCTCTGACTGACCAAGGGAGTAAAACTCCCCATCGACTTTTATGCACTTTTTGGCAGCTCCTGTTGAATGACAAATACTTTTAAAGGAATGTTTTACAAAGAGCAACTGATAATTTATACATTACACAAATATTCACCATCTGAGCCAAACACTTCCTTGATATGGATCCTCTCTCTGGCTTCATGGCTGACTGGCGGCTCAGTTGTGGAGGCAGAGGAGGAGGACGGCAGAGTGACTGGTCTCTGGATGGAGGAGGACACCGCCTGAACACCTGTGACAAAACAATTGTTAAATGTGTCTACATAGTATTACAGCCTTGTCTAAACATATTTTAAAAATATGATTGATTTGTAATTACTATTTCCAGATGTTAGCTGTGGGGCTGGAGCTTCACTCTTCACTCTGTATAGCCTCACTTTGCCCCCTGGACAAAAATATAACAACACGTTTTATTATCAGGAGCTAAATGATGTTTTGTTTTTGTTTTATTCAGAGAGATTGACACGTTGCCTTTATTACCTGCACTGCCTCAAAAGCAACTGATTTTCGTAAAATGTGTTTTGTCTTTACTTTTGTTTCTTATTGCTTAAACAGAATGGGCTGCAGCGGCCACTGTGCTGTTGTAAGAAGACTGAAGAGATGTATTATGGGAAATAAAACCTGGTCCATCGCTTGTCTTGGCATGATACTGCGGATGCTGATTGTGCGAGTTTGTCCCTTTCTCCTCGTGGCTCCTCTTCTTGATGTGCGGTGTTTTGTGGCCTCCAGAGGATCTCTTCTCGCTTCTAGAGCCTGCAGTGTCCCGCTCTGTCAGCAAAGACAAAATAATAAACAATCAAGCCAAACTATAATTAATTCTAAATGTCTTAGTAGTAGTCCTAGTTGTAGATAAAAACTTTACAGCGAAAGGGAGAATAGATAAGAAGTGGGACAGGAAATCCTAGTTTCTACTTTCAAGCAAATTACAGATTTTTTAACTGTTGAGTAAATGTAACATATTTAAATAAATATTTTGATAAAGATTCTCAATTTTTATATTTCTATATCATGTAAGTTATTCTGTTTCCTTACATAATAGTCCAGTTGTGTTATATTTGACTTTCGTAGCAGGTTTGTTTATGATCAATTTGGCTGATAAATGTACAGTATTTACAAGTATTAGGATAATATATTGGACAGTACCTCAAGTTCTAGAATATACAATTCAGTCAACTTGGAATGAAACAAACAAAAATCAGACAAATATTTTGGTAAAAGTTGAATGTACTTGAGTGCAGGTTAGTGAGCAGCGTCTGCAGCTTGGGGTAGCTGTCCAGGTTGTAGTCCTTGGACAAGTTGCTCCAGAAAGCCTGGATGGTGGATCTGCTCTGCTCCAGGACCCAGGACAGGAGCGAGTACATGGCCTTGTGGATCCCTTCTCTGCCCCCCTTCTCCAAAGTGTCCTGTTGTGAAAACACACAAGACTTATATGAACTCTGCACTTTCAAAGCCTTCAAGGATAATATGAAGATGAGCAACGTTGCCTTCAAATGGGACAAATCTTGATCAAATTAATCTGAATTACTTTGTGGACAAAAGGGGGATAATTAAATGAAAAACTGTAATACTTATCAAAGCAAATGCTTGTAAGTTAAATGGAAAAACAAGTGAAAACCGCTGACATTTCCATTCAAAATGAAAATTAATTTCACCACCAGATTTCCATATTCTTTGTCTTACCTTCAGCAGTTGGTCATTGATGATGTTTTTGTCCGCCAAACCATGGACGAGAGGGAAAGGGTCGTCTACAGCCATAGCAATATCGGTCCGCAGCTCCCTCAGCAGGGAGCGAAGGTTTGTGTCCCTAAAAGCTTCCACTCTGGACATGATCTGCTTTGTGTGAAAATTCGATCCAAAGTGACCCGGACCTGAGAGCACCTGAGATCACACCAGAGGTATTTTGGATGGAAGAGGTGTGTCCTTCTCCGGGAAGGAAATATTGTACATGTGTTTGATGCTGACTGATATGTGCAATATCTTGAGTCACGTGTGTTTAAAACTATCTTTCATGTCTTTTTAAAAATATAATCCAGTGCTATTGCTTTTAATGTATACATATATTATATACAGCCATGCATATGTACAACACTGATGCCACACATTTTTACTGGCAGAAACTCCTCATTGAAGGTTTCAACCTTCAAGCAAGGCCACCCTAAACCTCTCGTCTCTGAGGAGTTCATTTGTGCACTAACAGCACTAACTGTCTCCGACCGCCTGTTGACCCTCAGGAGGATCGAATGACATGCCGTCCATCTAGGGGAATACCTGTCCTCTTACATCAGGAGAGCCGAGTGTAAGCGACCTGACACGTCACGGTGACAGTTTCCCTCTTAAAAGGTTCTTTCCACCTCAACTTCCCCTTAACTTTCAGGTTTTCAGACACTGACTCACCAGTGTCACCAACACGGCGACAATTATGATGATGTGCAACAGGCAGGAGAAAATTAAGTATGTATACAAATAACTGATGGACAGATTGATTTAATAGTTGGTTGACTGCTACGCTCTCAGCCTTCAGGTGCTGCTACTTTGTTTTTTTTCATTAAATAAAGTCACAAATTTCTCCTAAAAACAGTGTTGCTGGATTTGATACTTTTTATAATACATTTATTGATTTGTGATAAAAGCTGCGTAAAAGCTTCATATGTGTTCACATGTTCATATGAGTGTTACATTAAATGTTGTGCAGCATCACATAAAATATTTTTATTTTATTCTATGACTTCCATTATTCATTATTGTAATTGTGATTTTCTTATAAAACAGAAGACCAGAGGCAATAGGGCTGATTATTTTTCTTCTTGCTGCCTTCTTCTATTTCACTTTGTTGACTGTAAATGATTGTAAATCTGTGTGTAAGAATATTCTTAGATTCAGTCGGTAAAAGCAGAGATAAGATCCCAGATTAAATAGAGTAGACCATTTGCTGCCAGGTAAATGTTGATGGTTAGGAGAGTGAAGCCCTTTAATCTGTAATTTATTAATCATTAAACATTATTACATTATTCATACTGGTGAACAAGGACCACTTCTACAGAGGGACGTTCACAACATACATATTACATTTTTATATACAGTGCAGTGCATTACAGTGGATCGTTATATGTGTTACCGGGATGGAGGGACGGGGAGACTGGAAGGAGCCAGGGTTAGAGGAAAGGAGGGGGAAAGGATAGGAGTGGTTGGAGGAACGGGGGAGTTGTGATAGTAAGTTGTCTTTTTATTTCTTCTTTTTTTTTTTACCACAGTACAGTTTGTTCTATAAAAGTTAAACCCATAGAGAGATAGAGTGCCACATTTTCACAGCTACTGTTAGGTGAACCTACTGGAAGTTGACTCTTGTGGGAATATCAAATGAAATACATTTTGTCATGAGATGCTATAGAGAGATGCTATAAAACATTCTAAGATAGTCAACCTGCTTCCAGGGTGCGGAGACTCTGGAGGGCAGGCCAAAGGTCAAAGGTCAAAGATCAGATCAGCGTGCATGCGTGCTGCAGACATTCAGACGTGTTCGGCCATCTTGGTAAAATGGCCGACCTATCCACTATTCCTCCTTCTATATTTAGGCATCATTTTTGGTGCTTTCCCTTTTTATATATAAAAAATACAAAACATAACAGCGAAAAGAATTCCGTTTTTCTCCTTTTTCGTTTTTCCAAAACAGTTTGTTGTTTGTTTTCATTTCAGCATTTGTTTTTTGTTTTTTCCTTTTCTCCTCCAGTCACTTACATATTGACAAAGTATACAATATTTTACAACTGAACAAGACTGAAAGATAACATTTGATTTTTCCAATCAGATACAAGGCCTGCATTCCTATATCCAATTAGAGAAGTCAACTGGAAGCTAACCAGTAGTAAGCAACACAACAAGCCTATGGTGTGAAGGGAGCTGTCCGATCTCAGCTCTGCATTAACATGAGCACCCGCCCTCGGGGACAGTAGGCTCTGCTGGTTTGTCCAGCTTGATGTCGATCACTGGGAATTGACCGGTAAGGAAACGTACATCAAATATTATGACCTGACATGTAATGCTTTTCAAGTTACAGTGTAAATATTTTGTATATACAGGGTACCGATTGAATACTTACTATCTAAAAAACCTTTAACGTAAAATACGTAATATATTGTATTCATTGTATGTGTCCCTAAAATGGGGAATAGCTCACCTCAAAATTGTGTAAGTTAAGTCCTATAAATCACAGATAAGTTTGTTTCTGATATGTATATGTTCCTTATAAGAGTACTTCATCAATTTAGCAGCCGCTAGCCTCAAACAGAGATGAGGAGTGGACTACAGAGCCCCCAGAGTCTTTTCATTTTTAAACATGTTGTCTTCAGACCCAACAAACAGCAAACAGATTCTGATGTGTACAAATGGTGGATTCAGATAGATTTTACATGGGCTCCCCAAACTACGTTGCTCAGTATTTCATCATCATTTTAAAATCATATGCACAACATATGATATTTTATAGCCAATTAAGCCTCATGTTTGGCTCCCAAGCAATGATAATGTAGTATCAATAATAATAGTATTTTACTCCATTGAAAAAAAAAAGTTTATTGTAAAAATATTACTGTAACACATAACTATTGAATAAATAATAATATATACATAGATAATAGTCATTTAAAGTACTTACAGTACAGTGTAATTTATTTCTAGTCCCTCTTAAACACAATGTCACCCCCTCATTCCTTAACCTCTTGTCTTCTTTCCTTGTTCATCTTTGTCCCATTTAGGTACGCAGTAAGTATTTTATTGATACCCATATGTACTAAATCAAATTTTTAATTGTTAAACACATATAGAAATATAATAAAGAAGTAAAATTTCATATTTTTTTCATGAATTAATTCACATAAGTATTTTTCGAGTCCCTCACCTTCTTTAAACATCCATCCTCCATCACACGTCCTCAGTCCATGTCACTTCCCAGACAACCACTATGTAGTGCTATACCTGTGCATCCACACTACCGTCCTGGCACTGTGCATTTCCTCTCTATTAAGCATAATGATTGTGCCTCAGTAGACAGTAGGCTGGGCGGTCTGTTTGTACTCATGCCAACAACCACTAAGAGATTAAAAATAAGCTGCCTATTTCTTGGCTGTTTGGCTCTCGGCACAGTGAATCACAGCGGCTGTAAAGGATACTGCCTTCAGGATTTGCGTCGTCCAAGCTTTCCATTCCAGGTAGGGCTGCTGCGACCCTACGAAACAGCTAGGAGCAGAGAAAAGGAAGGAGGAGGGTAGAGATGAGAGGAGAGGAGAGGAGATGAGAGGAGGAAGAGTTGGGGATCAGGAAATGTGAAAATGATACGTACAAAGAGGGAGGGAGTGAAATTGAGAGGACAGCAGGAGTAGGAAAATATGTATTAAGTTTGTCCTGTATAGACCACAGACCCCTTTTTGAGGCCGTTATGTTGCATCATTCAATTTTTGAGCAGCAATTGAAGGAAGTATTTACTGTAGATCTTTTACTTAAGTAAAGTAGCAATACCACACTGTGAAGTAGACAGTTCTGCAATTAATAAGTTAAGCAAACGTGTTACCAAAAGTAAAAGTATTCAGTTCAGAAAAATGGCCCCTTTCAGTGTTATACTATTTTTTATTATGTTATTAGATTATTATTGCTTATGTATTAATGTATAAGAAGCATTTTCCTGTTGGTAGCTGCTTGACGTAAAGAAAATAGAATCTATTTGTAAAATAACTAGTAACTATTGTTGTCAGATAAATGTAGTGGAGCAAATAAGTACAATATCTCCCTCTGAATTGTAGTATTAGTAGAAAGTGACATGAAATGGAAAGACTTAGTAAAGAACAAGTACTTTAAATGTGTACTTGAATAAATGCACCTTGTTACATTCCAGCACTGTTTTGTGGAGCTTGCAATGTTCACACCGAACGTTCGCTACTTCCGTCCTGCACCCACTGATGTGAACACAGTCCACCTTCTGCACACTATCCACCAGACTCCTCCACATACTTATACAAAGACATTGTATTTGTTCACGTTGGTGATGCAATCACCTTGGAGAGACACAGTAATGGCAGAGATGCTGAGAGCAACTGACGCCCCAAAATGCTGTGAAATATGGTGAAACTGCAGGGATCACCTGTTTGACATTGCAGCCGGTCTTGGCACTGGTCTCGATGAACATGACGTTCAGCTCTTTGGCTCTCTGCTCTCCTTCCTCGATCATGATTTGCCTGCAGGAAAAAGGCCAGACTCAGCGTCACGACGTTGAAGGCTAATTTATTCAGCACTGACAAGTTGCTTTAAACAACATGTTTATTGCTGCTCATTTAACAAAATATATTTAACTGTCGATTATGAACTATACCTCAAATACTCACCTCTTCTCTTCCAGATCTGTTTTGTTGCCGACTAGCATGATGATGACATCACTTCCTCTCTCTGTCCTGACATCATCGATCCATTTGCAGGTCTGCTGGAACGAGTTCACGTCTGTGGAGGCCAGACTCTTATTTTACATGCTGTCTTTTTTGTCAAAATTCCCATGTACACCCTTTAACGCATTCTTTTGTATTTCAGACAGAAAGACAGCTCAACTAACTTTAGCTACAACTAAAGTACAGTTAGCAGTTGGCTGCTCACTTGTAATGTCATAGACGACCACAGCTACTGTAGAGTCTCGAATGTAGCTCGGGATGAGGCTCCTGAAACGCTCCTGTCCAGCAGTATCCCACAGCTGCAGCCTTACCTGCGTTCACACACACACACACACACACACATTCAGCAGCTGTTTCAACATTAATCATCATAATACACACAGACTTTACAGATGTAAGGCCTGGTAAGCACACATCCAAAGGGATAAGCCAGTATCAGCATGTGTGCAGGCTGACAGAGCATAATATCCTGACAAAGAAAAAGTATTAATACTAGCTAAAGCAGATGATCCATGGGAAAGGCTTTGACTTCTTAGGGCTAGATAAGCCAGCGCGCCAATGCTATTACTAGCAGAAATAACCTGAGGATAATCATGTTAGTCTGTGAAGAGTGCGGTAATTAAACATATCAAATCAAGGACTAGTGACAACAGAGTGGCAACATTTCTCACTTAAGATGTTGACGGCTAAAATGACACAGGTACACATAGGTTACTTCATCTTTACATCTGTATCTGCATGTGAGTTATAAATTAAATCAAGGCTTCCTACTGTTCGGTCTTCCAGGTACATTGTCTTTGATAGGAAGTCTATTCCAATGGTCGCCTGAGGTGGAGAAAGAACAAAAGATGGAAAAAGTCATCAGTATTACCCAGAATTTTTTAATTGAATTTCTCCAATTTCTGCCAATTTGTTGTTTCTAGCAGATTGAGCGTTGTTTAAGTGAAGGAACAAACAAAAAAACTGTTAAGAAAAGGGGGGGGAAAGCCAACAAGTACAGGAAATGAATCAGTCTGAAAAACTAATTGAATTTGTAATACCCTCAGAGCTCAATCAAACAGGCTTGTTATGTACCAAACTACTACAAAAGGCAATAGAAAGAATAAGCAGTATTCTCTTTTTAAGAGTATAATATTGCTTTTCTAACAATTCCTTTTGATAATTGCATTGACAACATTCAAATTAGGACATTTATGTAAACTTATGTTACATAGAACCTGATTATAATTTGTAAATCAAGTGGGCATTTTTGGCCAAAAAGCTTTCATTATAATATTAATAAGTTGTTAATCAGTCATCACATCAACCATTACGTTTTTTCTATGTTTTCTGATCTTTCTAGTTCTGGTCCGAGTCTCACCTGATACGTGTTGTCGAAGCTGTCATACATGAATCTAGTGATGAGAGATGTTTTCCCCACTGGAAGAGAGAACAGAGGTTTATTTTAGTTAGTTAGGTGTTACAACAGATTATAGAGAATCACAAAGAATCTCCAAACACATGAATACACCATTTCCTGAATAAATTCAACATAATTATATGGAAATGGCTGCCGTTTGTTTTCCTCAGTCTGACAAAATGACACATAACAGTAAAGAATGTGAAATCCATCATTCAACCATTGCCACCTCATCATTATCAAACATCAAACAATTAACCCAACAATATAAAAGAATGAACAAATCTATTGAATTTCAATAAGGGCCCCAAAAATCTTAAAAATATACCCACAATGTTGCTTCTCTAGTGTTATTTTCTCTGATGGTCTTAAAAACTGTCTGTTGCAAGTTGTGACAGAGAAAAGCAGCAATTCCTCACATTGGAGAAGCTGCACACTCAGAATAACTGTCATTTTTACTTGATTTAAAGGTTTGAATCATTAATCCATTATCAAATTACTTTTTATTCTTAATAATGTATGATTGTTTCTAGTTAATTTATGTGTTTTGGCCCATCTAGGGAAACGCATTACAAACCACCATAGGCTGTTTTCAAGGCTGTAGTATGTGGCACTGGTCCATTCTTTATAAAAACATAAACATTAAATAATTAAAATAGTTGTCGATACATTTTCTGTTGGTCAATTGGACGAATATTATACATTATTGTAATAAGGGGAACATGCTAAAAGTTGTGTCTGAAATTGCACAACGCCGTTCTTAGGAAGACTGATACAAAACACATATTTAGCCATGTTCACCAGCTGGATGGTGACCGTTGAGAGGAACATGGGTGAGCCTTTAATTTACACCCCACCCAGCTCCGATCCGTAGCACTATTTTACATCACATCTCCACATGAGTGAGGACAGGACTTTTGCAGCAGGCCCCGGGCTCTCTCGCAGAGTCCTCCTAATGCAGACAGCAGTAGTTCTGAAGCCAGCCATGGGCAGTGGCCACACCAGGCCTCGATTCAGCACCACGGACAGCAACATTGCAGCACAGGCCACACAAACCCACAGGGAGGCTTGTAGTCGACATACAGTCCTCTCATACACATGCAGCACACACACACACACACACACACACACACTGAAGAATCACAATGTAAGACACAAACACCAGTCAAGCTGTTGTCATATTGGGCCTAATTCTGTGTATCCTGCTGCTGTATTTGAAGCGATATGTGCTGGTCTGCTGCCACTCTGGATGTCTGATGTCTGAACACGTATCCAGGCAGCTTCACAGCGCTAAACCATTATCGATCAGCACCTCCCGTATTTGTGCCATCACGCCAGATCCCACACACAGTCATCCCCACCCTTAGTGGATGGATTATTGAATAAACAGTACAACGTTGTGGCGCTGCCAAGCACCGTTTTTTATTTGATTATTTATGGGCCCGAACCGGAGACTGCGAGGTTTAGAGATGCTACAGACATCGCCAGCCTAGGGTGTGTCCCGAACTGACACATGGGGGACTGTTTATTAGCCCGATCTTCTCTATTTCAAAAATAAATAAATAAACACGAGTGGTGGGGGGAAAAATGTAGACACTGTCACAGAATGGAATAAAGGATTGTTAAGGTGAGAAATAAGCGATGTGGGTGAAATAAACAGGTTATCTGAAAACAGGCTGAGCATATTTGTCGGTCACTGCAGCACATCAAAACATCCGATTTTATATCGCCTGCTTATTTATGGCGAATTATTCGCTGGATTATTATATTCTGCACAATTAGCACATATTTCTCAGTGATCATAATGGTCATATTTAATCCAAGGCTGCAATTTATATGCATGCGGGTTTTTTTTCCCCCATCTCTTCTTTTTTCCCCCCTCCCTTCCTGGTTAATTACATTTTCTAGTCATCGATTGTGCCGAGAGGTTCATGGGCGTCAAATCCACCAAAGCCAGCCAGCACATCCTCTAGATTCAACAGCAACTTTCCAAATCAACACAGATTACATACATGGCCTTCAACATATACGCATGTTTGGCATTAGGGCAGGACGACCCAAACCTCCCCGAGAACTGACTCACCGCTCTGCTCTCCCAGAAACACGAGTTTAAATTTCCTCAGGGGGTTCCCCAAATCTCCTCCAGCGGACATGGTGGCAGATAAAGAGCTCAACTTGGATTATTTTATATGTTCTTATCGCTCGGCGTCTCCTCCGTTGTGGGTGCGCAGGGGGATCCTCCTCTCCTCACAGAATGATGGGAATGCAGCTCAGCGTCCTCCTGTCAGTTTAGGGAGCGTGTGCGCATGCGCGACCTCACCTATTTCGTATCCGTCACCTTTCCATTGGACCTGAAGCAAAACTAAGTTTTTCACGTCTGACAAACGAGCTAATGCACATACATCACTGTTACTTTAATAGTTTGGACGATTACAGTGATAGTAGACTTTATAAGGTAAAATTAACTAAGTAGCTAAATTAACATTTATTGTGTGTACTTAAAAAAAAAAAGGGTTTTGTACTTTACTTGTTTGGTTCAGTTAATGCTACATACTTCTACTTCACCCCATTTCTAAGATAAATATTGTACTTTTTACTCTACTATATTTATTGGACCCATGTTCCTGCGAAACATATAATCGTCTTATTTCAACTTAAAGTGCTAGTGCTAACAACAACAAAATCATTGAATTATATCAAATGTTTTCCGTGGTCCTGCTGTCACATTACAAAAACTAGAGCATAAAGCTTTCTTAAATGGAAATCATAGGCATCATTTTGTGTTTGCAGAAAATGGGTATAAAGGAATATGTTGGAAGCATACGTTGGAGGCTTTTGTGTTTCAGTGACAGGGATGTAAATGACCTAACTCTAAGGATCAATTCGCAATAATAAAGCGCCAATAATACATTCACAACAGAATTTTATTCAGCTGCCCTCACTTAGCCAAAATAAACACACCAACATTTTATCATTTTGTGCAAAAAAAAGTCATATTTAACTTTAATGTTGAAAGTCAAACAGCTCAGCCTCCTTCTCTTTCCAGAAAGCAAAGCTGCGATCAATATATTTACAAATGTCTTCGTTGTTGAAACAGGAGAAGTTTGTGTCGCTGCCACACTCATCTGGAGTAGCAGTTTGAACTATGACTTTGGGTACGAGTCTGGAATCTGACAACAACGATGATGGCGATGGACAGCGGCATGGTCTTGAGTCCCCAAAGAAGCGGACCTTGATGTCCTCGAAGCCGTCGCTCCACTGCTGCCTCCCGGCCTGGATCTCCTGGAGGACAGCCTTGTGGAAGTCCCTCACCATCTCCCAGGGGAAACTACCGACGTGGTCAAAGACTTCGAAGCAGAGGAGGTGCCTCATCTTCCTCTCCTCAGGCGACAGCTCTTGCTCTAAGATGTGGAAGTATCCCAGCATGAAGAGGTCGAGGGTCAAGCTATCGTGGGTCACTGCAACACCATCCACGTCTGGCAGGAATTGCTCTGGGGAGTAGGTTACTCGAGGTGCTGGAATTTTAGAGGACTTAGAAGACAAGCAGGACTTTTGCGCATCTTTGAGTTCTAGTTTATTCCTCCAGGAGTTTAGCATCTTGTCCACAGCGCCTCGTAGTTGGCAGAATTGAAACATGGAGGTGATTTTCTGTGGGGGCGATGCTCCCGTCACTCTCCCTGACACTGCTTCCTGTCCCTGTCTCTGCCTCGCTGCTCTCACTGAAATAGCATATGCAGATTTCTTCCAGTGGCTCAGGAACAGCACCACTATACGCTCTTTCCTTAGGCTGGTAGTCTCCATCACAGGTATAAGTTTTTTAGAAGGATCACAGCTGAGGCCTGTGCATGCATTCTGGTTGTTTACTCTTGAAGCGTCAAACACTACCTGGCCTCCTTTCACAACCCCAGCGAAGGGGTAAATACCACCAATTTGACCTTCGAAGTTGGATCTGAGGTTTCTGACCGAAACCCCAGACTGCTGGATCTCCCTCTCCACCCTCTCCCTCTGTGCTCTGCTGTAGCTGTTAGTCTCCAGACGTTGACTAAAAGCTGACGCCTTCCCTATATGAGGAATCCTGCATCCACTAGAGGTCTCACCATGTGCTGGCACCGTCTCTTGGCCCTGTTGCACCAATCCCAGGTCTGAATCAATTCCATAACTATCTCTTACCACCTGCAAACCCTTCATGTCTTCCATCATGCCTTCCACTATCCTCCTCTCGCCCCCTTCTTCCGTGCTTTGGGTCAGATTCGCCACCAGCAGTGACATACTCTTAACAATCTCAGAGACACGACTGCACCACACTGGTAAAGTCAGATTCATTTTCCCCTCGTCGTCCATCTTTTGTAGGACCTCTTTGTTAAGGGAGATGTTTACAATTGGGTCAGGTAAAAAGGACCTGAGCTCCTCGGTCAGCCTGGTCAGCTCCAGCTCATAGGCCTGGCGGCGCTTCTGCAGTGAAACAGTCTCGATCTGCTGCTGCAGGTACACCAGGTCGTCCTCTGTTAGGAGCTCACCAAAAGGCCCCAAGACTGCGTTGTGGGTTTGGGAGTACTTCCAGCCATCCACTGGTGTGTAGCCATTAGTCATGTCCTGTTAGAGGGACAAAGACATTTTAACAAACAATCCTGAGAGATGATTTCACTGAAGGAATAACAACAAATAAATCACATTTTAGGAAAAAAAGCCAAGAGTTAGATGAGAAGACAGTCTGCAGTGTTATCAGATGTTTTGTGCCGGACTATTTCTTGGCTTCCTGAAGTTGTTGTTGTCATCATTATGAGGTTGGAAATTATTGTGTCAAGAAATAGTCCAGTGTACAACACCCTATAACACAGCAACATGACGTGAAAACAGGGAGAGATGTAACTTGCAAGTGCTGAACTAAGGTTCCAGTCTTTGTGCTAAGCTAAGCTAACCGTCCGCTGGCTGGAGCTTTATATTGAATGGACAGACATGAGAGTGGGATCAATCTCCTCACCTAGTATTAAGAGTATTTACCAAAACTATTCTTTAAATAAAATCATCTTTGAAAATTCTCTTTTTTGCAACGAGAACTAAATAAATACAGTATAAATATTTAAAATTAAGCATTTGTTCTCCAGTTAGACAGGACTGACATTTACTCAGGTTCCCTTCACTATATCAAAACTTTCTGTTTTGACTCAATACAAAATGCATTTTCTGTTTTTGTAAGAATTTCTTAATTGTGGTTTCTTCATGCTTTGGATTTGACATATGCCTGTTTTGGGGGATTTTTTTTTTGCTGTATGAATAAATCTAGCCTACATGGGTCTTGCTAGCTTTGCTAGCATCAGAGCATTTTTATTTAGATATTATTTCAATCAGCAACAATCAGGTCTACTGCTTTATATGCACTCCACCTTTTCCTCTCGGTGACCTCCTCCAAAGGCTCTATTCTCCCCCCTGGTGGGCCCACCCTCTAGTTTTAGAACCCCTAATATAGCCAGCCTGCCAGTGTGCATACACATAAAATTACACACAGCACTACAGACTCACACAGCACAATAGCACAGATGAGTACCTGTCTCCTCTGTTCCTCCTCATCCTGCAGCCTGACCTGTAGCTGTCGCACCATCACCTGTCGTTTCCACTCTGCGATGGGGCGGCCGGCTTCATCGTGAGTGGGCACAAGGGAGTCGATGTCAGCCAGGATCACATCAACGATTGGCACCTCCTCAAACACCTCCTCACTGTCAAGCTTCTGTCAGCGTTCAACAATGTAAGACAGTGTCACTGCTAAACTCTGAGTGTGGAGCATGATTTTATTGAACATCGCGACCATAAAAACCTTGTTTATTTTCTGATGCTCCTTAAGTCCTCTGAAGGATAGCCTGTGTAATTATCAGCTGTGCACCAGTGGGTCCATCCATACAGATGTTACCACTTATTCTGCCTAGTTAGACTTCCTATTTGGGTGTGTACAAACTGCACTTGATTGACATCTCCTTCTCTCCTGTTAGCTTTGATGCACCTAATACACCTTTGTCATTCTTACTTGTTCATAACGTTTGGTGACCCCCCAACTACAAAGTAAGCTGAAGCCTTATTAATTGTTTGCTAAACCGCTCCCCGGAACAGTGATTGTCCCATCATAGATGAGCAATCCTAACTAAGCACGGCAGGTCTGTCAAACTTTGGGTTTCTCCACATGCCGAGTGGTGTGCATACATTAAAAAGTCAGCTGGAGATAAAGTTTTCAACCGACCCACAGAGTTAGGGTTTATTAGCTATTAGTTAGCTCAATGGACGTAGCGCCAGTAAAAAAGGAGGCTGGTGCTTAGCAAAGGGTTAGCTGGCCTGGCCGTACTAAATGAAAATACCTGTAAGGTCTTTAAAACGTGAAGATTCATATTATGATGCCTTTTTTGGGAGGCACAGCACACTTTGTTTTTGTATTACACCATCATTTCTCTTGAAAGTAACATCAGCCACCTTCATACAGGGTTTATGTTTATCTTTAAGGTGTCAGCAGGCTCACCGTTTGGCCAGTGAAGACTGACGCAGTGATGCCGGCATGCCTCAGTGACTTAATAGACTTCATGTGTGACATCAGGGTGAGATCCCTTTCTGGAGGCTTCAGATGGAACGATGTCACCACTGTAAACAAACATAAGAAAGGCCAAAGGTCTTTGTATAAAACAAATGCCCCAGTTATGTGTAAAATACATTTTTGTGTTTTTAAAGATTGTTGTTTACTTTCAGTCACACAGATTCAGGTAGTCAGTGTGGCTTTTCTTTCATTTAAATAATCTAGAAAAATATATTTCCACTATGTATGTAATCATATGATAAAAAAATGTACTGTCACAGTTATCAATAATAACATCTAGTATTTATAACTAAGTAATCACATCCCTAAATAATATTTTAATGTACATAATGAAATGCAAACATGTGGTCTCCCTGTTAATCACCTGAGGAGGCCACCTGCACATGCTGGATGGAGCCTGTGGTGTGTTTTTTCAAAGTGTCAGCAGGGGTCAGAGAGGAAAAGGTCACAGGAAGCAAGGAAGGGTGGCGAGGCAGGGGGAGCACCTCCTTCACTGGCTGCTGGGGACACACACACACAGCAGGGGTGAGGCATGATTAAACATTTCTTTCCTACTAAAAAGTAAATGCAAAGAGTTTATATTTAAAAGCTGATGTTTTGTGATTTGTATCAATTTGACAGTTGAAACATACATGTCATAACACAAACATAACACAGTCCTAAGCTTAATTTTTATTTCAATTTCAATTTTTTATGTAAATCAACTAGAATTAAAACCTATGTTCTGCTCTTTTTTTATAAGCATGTCCTGTTTTTATGTGTAGCATTCTACAGTGTGCACTCAGTTCTGCAGATAATCTTGTAGTTCTTGAAGGCACAAGTGTTTTCTGTCATGCTCCCCTTTGGATGCAGAAAAACTGTAAGCCCTGCATAGCAGTGGCATCTGGTTTTAGCCATATACTTTTTTTCACAAAAGATATTTTTGACCTGTCATAGCAGGAAAAACCCAGGTGCAGTAGCTGGTAATATTAATGATAGCATCACTAATTCCAGCAATTAGTGATGCTATCAGTTACACCAGTTTTTTACGGGTTAAAGTCTCCTACTGTTATTTCAATCCCTGCACTGATGATTGGTCACCTTGCTGTTCTCCATGTTGGCTCTAGCTCATTCACAGTCCTGGAGTTTCAAAGCAGGAAGAGCTCCTCTTTCTGAAAATGACAACAAGGACAGGACAGAAAGTAATTGTCTAAGAGAATAAGACCCCTTGATGGCACACACACACACACACACACACGCTCAGTGTAAAGAACAGAAGCCACAGCTCGTAGTACTTGGAACTACAACAAGAAGTGGTGAAATAGGACCCCGGTTTGCAGGAGTGCAGGAGAAAGTGTGTTAGAGTTTGGAGTGACACAATATCCTGCTTCAGGTAACCTTACTGATTCACAGGGCGTTTTCACAAGCCCCTTGCCAGTCAATAGCCTAAATACTACACGGACAATTACAACGTTTTGCCCATTTAAACAAATACTGCAGCGTAGCAGATGCCTTCTTAGTGGTAGCTTTGTAAATGCTTTAGGCAGAACATACATTACAAAAAGATTTAATGTACAGTACCAGTCAAAAGTTTGGACACATTTTCCCATTCACTTGAATAAAGATTTCATCTAATATCTTTATTCCACCTGTGACTGGGGAAAGTGCGCAACATATCTGATGTTTTTATATGCTTAATGCATTGTATATAGTTCATTTACTAATCTAATGATTTAATTCCAAGGATTACTGCTAATTGTTTGCAATTGTTCATGCAACTAAAATATAGAGGATATGAAGGCAAATGTTATGTTATTTGTCTCACGTAACTCATTGTTATCGCTGCCTATTTTAGCTAAGACACTCTTGAAATAGAGATTTTTTTTTTATCCCAGTTAAGCCTTACTTATTAAAGAAATATTAAATTAGTGTCACTGGTCCAAAATACAAACAACATAACAATGTGTCTTTATGTTGTTTTTAAATAAGTCAGTAAGGAAAGAAAAGTTTCACTCAACAAATACACTAGCTCAAATCATAAATTAAAAATAGAATTTTGTCATATGCCAATAAAGTTTATCACTTTTCCCATAAGTTCCAGATCCCCTCTTTTTTAATTAAAACTCATGTCATTAGATCTGGTATATTTCCTCCAGTCATCATAATCTAAATGCATACAGTATGCATGCAGTACTTACAATATGGTTCCAACAAAGTGATAGCAGATCAATGCTAGGAGGTTTCAAAAATGGAAAAATACCAATAATGGAAAACAGATAGATAATATGGCAGAAAATCCCGAAGCTGTTATCTCTACTCTGGAGCAGCCCATAAAACAGTAAGACCAAGAAGCAGCATCACCTGGACCCAAACCTCAGATGGGGGGCCTTCTTAGTGTGCATAATTAAACAAGTGGGATCGGGTGACCTGCACCTGGAAGTATAGAACAATAGCTCTGTGAATGTATGTAAGAGGTATACTGAACAAACTGTTGGCTCGTGGGGATGGTGTGTGTGTGTGTGTGTGTGTGCTTGTGCTTGAACACCTCCTCACGTGCTCAGAAGTGTGCATTAGTGTGTTCAGACTTTTGACTCAAGACGACAGTCATGCTGCTTGACCACCTTCCTGTAGCATGAATTATTGACTCCTTGTGTCACAGAGATTTGGCATTTTAAGTATGTTAATTATTCAACCACCAGCAGTTTGTTTCATTTGAACATTCTGTTGTTATAGCAACCCATACTGGCACAATTCCATAGCAGTTAAGCTAACATTGTTTTATCCATAGATA
>JAVQJL010067303.1:0-80993 GCA_036024295.1 Nannoperca obscura
TTCTTTAAAGTTAAGACTAGTTTAAAGTCATCTTCATTGAAAAGTACAGTGCTTTTCCTTCAAAAATAAGGACATTTCAATGTGACCCCAAACTTTTGAACGGTAGTGTATATATACTGGTAAACAGGGGAGAATGCAAGGATGACTTTTGTTCACTCAGACACAAAGACCTTCAGGCAGACTCCCTGATGGAGGTTTAATTAATCATAGTGCATCAAGGCATGCATAAGCTAAAAGGCCAATAACAATGCATGGGCCATGTTAATGCATGTGGCTGGTTTCTGGACGAATCGTCCTCTCCGACAGCTGCGTCCAGGCTGAAGGAGTCAGTGTTTTGAGATCAACCTAGGCTAAGCCTCTTCTCATCCTCTCCTCACTCTTGGCACAACAAGCAGCCTCAAACACCTGATCACAGGGGCTTTGGTAGACTCAAGGCTTTTCCAAAGGTTTCTGTGATAGACGGAGGTATTTGTGCTGCAACATTAGCCCTGGCCCTGTAAACTTCTGCACAATGTTGGCCATTTTGTATTCATGAAAAGCTGCAGAAAGAGATGGAACATTTGCTGTAAATGGGCTTGATTAATCTGGCAGCTCAGTCAAGTTGGAGTGACAAATTCAAAATGAAACTCCACCACTTTCATCAGCTTGTTGCCATTATCAAAATTATCTATTTCCAGCAGCGTAATCTTTGCTTTAATCTGCGAGGATGGTGCTGCTATTGCTAAAGTAAGCGCACATCTCAAATGAGATCCCAACTCTGACCTTGATAAGTGCATAAAAGTGCCAAAGACTGGTTCTACTCAGCAGTAAATATATGACACTGGGAACACAACAGCTACAAGCTACTCTCTCACACAGGTACTCAAATGTTTGGCAGAGAGCCACTTAGGACAGAACAAATCATAGCAGCAGCTGCACTTATCTATGGATGTTGTCACTGTCCTCTCACAAAATGAGGTGAATAAAAAGCCAACTGTGTCCTGTACTTTTTTTCATTTCATCCGTCTGAATTATGCAGCGGCCCAACAACACAAACATAGATGCCTTCTGTTGTTGACCTGGGTTCCACTTCCAGTCAACGGATAAAGCATTTTGCTCAGAATAACCATCATTAGAAGGTTAATGCTTTAATGCCTGAAACAGAACGTTTCTTCACATGTTGAGCAAATCCATACAATTGCTCTTAAATAGTATTATATCTTCACTGGTGTGGTTCACCTTGTGCAATGTTATGCAATCGACTTATGAAATGTTCTCTGAAGCACCTACTGTACACTGAGATTTACTGTAGTGAAATTAAAATGTCTACTAAACCTACAACAACTGTTTTAGTCTATATGTAACCCATGTTCACACATTGGTTGTGCTGCTAGATCATTGTTGTTAATTTGAGCTTTTTCATCTATTCTTAGCTCAGTGGTTCCAAACAGTCTGACTTCTTATCAATAAATTGGAAAAATTGGCATTGAAAAACTGATGTTTTGCGTGTTAGAGGCAAATGTTTTCAGTAAATCATGAACATATTGGCACCAAGTTAGACATTCACATTAGAATTCTCTGACAAATGAGGCATCAGAATAAAACTAGTGTTTAAAGCTTGTGTCCAAGAAACAGTTACTGCTGCTGAATACAGAGTGGAAAGAAAGGTCGTATATTAAAAACAAATAGAAGAAGAAAAACAGGAGAAACAACCCTATAAAGACAAAAACAGTCCCACTGAGGTTAAATAGTTCACCTTGAATCCAATGGAGCTTCAAGTGTTTCACAAACTTTCTGGAACCGTCCACAGAAACAAGTCAGAACAAGCATCAAGAAAACAATTCTTCACTTATTATTACCCAGGAGTCAATGGTGCAGCCCACTGTGTGAATCCATGAAGAAGTTAAAAACTCTATTTGTGGCTGTTAACAGTGGACATGTATGTTGTGCCGCTTGACTTTTGACTGGCAATGTGAACATAGTTAACACTGGCCATGTTGTCTGTGTGGTCTGTTCAACACATGATATTATTCACAACTCATAATAATGTGTCTATTTAACCCCGAGCCAACATTTGGCCAGAGGAGCTCACAGTCTGTTAACAGTCTGCTTGTTAACCTTGAGCCCTACAACATATTTTGCATTTGTGTGGCCCCGATAGACCCTCCGTGCTCCAGTTATCTTCATGTCAGCAGGGCCAAACAGCAGTGAGAGATCACTGCTTGAGATATTTGATCTTTCTTCTTAAACGCCCAGAAATTACATACTTTCTCATCAGTAAACAGCTCACAGCATGCTACTGTGTGCCAGCTTGGCTTGACTGTGATCTTCAACACCGAAGGGACAAGAGAGGCAAAAGATGTTATGCTGGTGAGTCTGGCTGTCACCGGACAGAGCACTGCTTACTGCTGTTAAGGAGACTGCCCTGGATGCTGTGCTTTAATTTCACGCCATCACTTCCTGTGAGCACAAGTGGGACTTTTTAATGAAAACACTGCACCGTGTCACTTCGTGTCATTCTCTCACGTCTGCGGACAAATCAATCAAATCCTTCTAACCGACTTCAACAATATTTTTCAATTTACAATGTTTAATCTTTAACATCCAGAGCTCTATTAGGACTGTCAGGCTTTACACGTCACTTTTCCTTTCATCATTAATCGAGCTGCTGCAGAATTTCCAACCCAGACACGTGGGCCCACCAGAGGCCCCAAATGATACCGCATTCGTTTGTAGATAAATTTATGATGTCTCATAAATTTCAATTGGAATGTGTTCCCGTGAAAATTTGTTTGTGTTGCTGTGAGCTATGAACCCTTGTGCTCCCGTCTCTGCTCTGGCATTTTTCTGATGCCTGCACATCCTGCTGATATTGCTTTGCTGCTTTGTAGTTACCCTAACAGACAAATTTGCATCAAATTTCAGCTATCTTCAATGTTTGGGATCATTTGCATGATGCTGTTTGCTATCTGACAGGGTGTGCACTTGACAGTCTCCGAACTTGAAAGGGATGGTACATAGAATCAGGGACGGGCATCACTGTGACGGATGATGCTGGATGGTGGGATCCGGAACAATCTGTTCATTTTCCTAATGACACAATAAAGCCTAATATATATATTAAAAGGGGCAAAGGCAATATTTCCTCCCCATTGCACAAAATGACTGATAGCGAGTGCTCAAGGGATTTGTGAAGAGCAAAATATGTTCAATGTCGTAATTCCTACTGGTTGTCAAAAAAGGTTAATAAAGGACAAGTGCCTCATAATGTGCTGCATATAGTACATATGTCTGTGTACATATTACATGAAATATATGCATACTGTACATATAAACTGCTGGAGGGGACTGCGACAGGCTGCAGCTTTTCCAATGAAACGGTTTTGGAGCCTCAATCCAGAACAATCTGCTCTCACAGATGGGAGACAAGGCTGTGGAAGAGGCGTCAATACATGTGATCAAGTGTCGGTGTCCCGTTGCAGTGCACTTGGAAATGATTTAGCCCCAGCTCCTCCGCACAGCGTTATAAGCCTGAAAACAAGAACTGGAAAAACAGCGAGGGATCTCATTCATTTCAGCAGCAGAAACGTCAGCAGACTGAGGAGATAAAGGTGGCTGCCATTAATCTGCACACACCATTCAGCTCCACGTCTGATTGGCTACTGTTCATTTGGTGGAGAAATTAAAAAGCATTGTATTGAGGTTGAACTGTCATGGTAATGCTTATAAAATAGTCATTCTAATGAAGATATCTTAAAGAATCCTTTAGTCTTTATTTCACAAAATAGTAACCCAACTCAAGAGATTTCTCTGTCATTTGTCTACATACAAGGGATTTGCATTATTCTGTCTCGTGTAAAGACAGAGACACGATTCAATAACAAAAAGATTCTGGTGGAACACTTCCTTTGTTTTAAGCACGGATGAAGACGGACATGTCGGCTGCTCAGGTGCAGTTAGTTATGTTGTGGCTGTGCATTGTGTAGAAAAATGAGGCAAGAAAATATCCTTGTGACTTTCTCTCTACAATGTAAATATAAAATATGTTGCTTGTGGAAAAAATAACATTATTTCCAGCTAGTTCTTAGGTTAGGAGAGAATGTCCTTTGTGAGATGAAAATCTTTTTGAATGTATGCGTGGAAGAACTGACAAGAAGAACATTTCTCAACTTTACAGAGGTAAAAAATATATATATATGTGTGTGTGTGTGTGTGTGTATATATATAGTTTAAATACGTCTTCTCAAAGTGCATGCTGGGACTTAAACCTGTCAAGCTCAGAAAATATTTTCATTCATGCAGGAGTTAGGTTTTGTTAACATGGCGCCTCTTTTAGATTCTAGCAGATACTGCAATGGATGCTGAAAATGGAAACAGCTTAAGAGAAACAAAAACATGATTTGGATCAATTCTACAGTGAATTCTGTAACGTAATGTAATAAACGAATCTGTAAAATATCCATCCTGTTTTCCCTCTAAACTGATTTATTGGTCTAAGCTTTACTAAGCCTAATATATCCATCTCATTGCATGATCTGTGCTGAACTGCTGCTGACATTTGCCAGATTGCATTCATGGCCTGATATCTATGCTGGCTTCCCTGAATGATTGCCACGAGGCACTGCTGCACTCACGCCTCATCTAAGAAATCCCCAGTGAACACTCAATCATCCTTCAGCCTTTCCTGAGCTGGATGCAGCATCCAGCCGCTTCCATCGGACTCCAGTCGCTGTATGATTTCCTGTTTGCTTTCTGCTCCAACTTCTCGCTGCTACAGCTTCAGTATTTGTCTGAATAATCCCATTTTGTAACGAATTCAGCATGGAAAACTGATACATAACGTCTGACGCACTTCAGCGCTTTGACCATATAAGAAAGTGTCGCTTTCAGTCACCTCAGATTCAAGAGAAATCCTCGAATGCCCACTCTGCACAACCTAAACCAGAAATCAAGGTGTCAAACCGAATCACAGTCGGAGAAAATGAGAATGAAGGTGTTATAAAAAATAAATGAAGCCTCCAGCTGAGAGTTCGTCCTTGACAAGGTCGTTACAGTCGTCTTCTTTCTTGTCGTGGATATCTTCATCCCGACACACATTAGTCCAACTAACAAATCTCTGCTGGCCACGTCTTTCCAGCCCATGGAATTAATTGACTACTAAGACAATAACATCCTCCAAGTCCTCACAACAGTAAAGCCTAGTGGCTGCAAATGTCTTGTTAAGTGTCACGTACCCACAGCAACCATGCTGTACCCCTCTGAGTAACTCATGTCCAACCTCAAGTAAAATGTCTAACAAATCTCTAAAACAGGAAACTTTAAATAAATCAAAGCCAAATTCAACAGATTACGAGCCAATCGCAGTGCTCTGAAATCTCCTTTTAAAGCTTGTACTTTAAAAAGTGGAAACATTCATGATTCATTTCTAAATTTGTCTGTGTGCATTAATTAACAGACGTGTGTGAATCTCCTGATCAAAATCAACTTTAAACTAAAGCACGAAGAAAGCAACCCGAGAGAATGAAGTCTATCTTTTGTGCATGTGCAACTACAACTTTAGGAAGTTATGATATTTGATCCGTTTTGCTCGTTGTCCCCAAAGCTTAAAGAGAGAAAGTCGACATAATATGGAAACCCCGACTTAAAACTGAAGGAAAAGGTTCATTTAAGTTCAAGAGCTTACAATAGTAAGCTTACAAAATTACAAAAAATAATAGTTTTATTAATAGTTTCAATGCTTGTGCCACTTCCTTTTATCCCTTTTCTATCTCTGTGGTTCATCATCATCCATCAGTGATGTTTCGTGTGCTTGATTTTAATGAGTTTCCCTCACAACACAATGCATGTAGTCTTCTTCTCCCTCCTCCACTGTGGGGCTCTGCAAAATGCTTTAGTGATGAGACACAACAGCAATCACAATCTGAAAGACTGTTGGAGCCATTCATAACATTAAGAAGTCAAACGGTGACAACATCAACTGCACAACAGCGGGTGTAGTACCTTCAGCCAAACTCTATGAGTCCGTTAAAGGAAGCTGACAGCTCAGGAGTCCCCAACAGCACGATAAATAGATAAAAGCTCCGAGCGACAGGGAGCCTGAGAGCTGTATGACATTTGTCTGGGATTTGTCTTGTGTGAGCAAAATAAAGTGACTACAATGAAGAGGAGAGCGTTGAAGCACTGCCATTATTTTGTCCACAGAAGAAAAGCAGGAGTATTTCTTTGTGGACACACACACACACACACACACACACACACACACACACACTTAATACAAATTAATCCTCTTGAGGACAGAGCCGCCGAAGACAAAATGAATGTGCACGGATAATTGGCAACCTGTGTCTTTCATCCTAATGAAGATTAATGTTGACACAAACAAGGGAAGATCAAAGATGTCTGTCACCCCTGAGTGTAATGAAGAAAACACCCGGAAACAAGGCAAGGATCCATCACAACCTCCAGGCATCACTTCCTGGAGTTTTGGCAGCTGAAAACAAAAACTAATTTTGGTTCAAACCTCGAGCAGCAACCCCATAAACATCAAAAAGTGCAGCGAGACAAAAAGCATCCGTTATTTTTACATCTGGAACTAAATTGAAATCTTGGTTCCTAAATTGTTCTGCTGTGTAAAAACAAAACTGTGTGCACACTTGAAAGCAGCCGATTCAATTTATAGGCTCCTGTAGGAGGCAGGAAGCTGCAGTCCACCAGGCTGGGAGGATTTTATATGCTATATACAGTTTAATCCACCCGTCTACCAAACGGTGTGTTGAAGCGCAGCCCTCTGGTGTCAACAGCACAGATGTTTAATCACATCCACAGCAGGGAAGCACCTGACTGGAATTCAGTGGGTGGGTGGGGGGTTATGAGCGTGGGATAATGAGCGCTCTAATGGAGCAAATATGTTTATGTACACATGATTCTCTATTTCGATTAACAGTAGCTAAACACCAAATAGCCAAGTAGAGACTGAGAAATGTGTAGTATTTCTATTAAAAAGAGACCAAAGTGTGGTGACTGGGACACGACTGACTTCTTTACGACAACAGGCAAACATGGAGGAAGTGTTGACTTTGCACCAACACCAAATTCTAATTAAAGCAGATCAGAAAACATGGAGAGCAGAAATATGAGAAAATACATGGTGGCGCCTTTGTCTGATATAAGCCTGTCTCCGTACTGTAGTTGAAGGAGGCTAAATAAAGACCAGAGCCACTATTTGAGAAGTTCACAGCAGCTTGAGTGTTTCTGCTATTAAATGAGGAGTTGGAGAGGAGGGTTTGTTCATTGGTTGGTTGGTTGGTGGAGGATTTTCTGCCCATCTCATCGTGTTGCTTCTGAAACAGCACCTCTGAATGCAGGAACAAGACCTCTGCCTGCTCCTATTTGGCCTGCTGGTTTTTTCTCCTTGCCCCGGGCAAATTCTCCCCACACAAAATACTGCAACTACTGCTGCTCCTGCCCCAATTTTGTTGTTTTGCTCCTCCAAACTTAACCAAGTGTTCTCAAAAAGGCAGCGACATCGACTTCGACTGCCTTCATGCACTTACACTGACAGACAGGAAACCTATAGCTGAGTCACATCATTTATTCCCTAAATATTCGATGCACACATTTCAACTTTGGATAAATGACAAAGACATGTTTTTGATTTTTCATGTCATGGATCGTAGCTTATAAAGACATGTAGAGACGTGTAAAACGCTCAAATAAGAGCAAAATAACTCCAGAGAAGGAGCCGGGCCCTATTCTTATTTTATGGAACAGCTTTGTGAACAGAGCTGGCAGACAGAAACTCTTTACAGACAAACGAGAGTGAGAGCACTCACACAAAGCACATTCACTAAATAACATGGGGGGAATAAGAGCAGGTGTGCAGACAGAGGCTACACGTGCAGATGTTTAAAAGGAGAGTGACAAAAAGAGCATTTATAAAGATTTGATTTGATAAAGCAGGAAGAATGAGAGCTAAATACACAGGCAAGTGTTTCTGAAATTAGATAAGAGAGAAGAGGAAGAGCAGGGTCTGGAATATATTTGATAAGACGCGTGAGAGCGGAGTGGCACTGATCTTAAACAGGTTTCTGATATCTGCCTCACTGCATATCATGAAACGCAGACTCGTGTTTCTGTAGACATTAAACTGCTGATAGGCTGAATTGTGTGAGCGGATAAATCAAGTCAACATGGAGGCGTTTTACTAAGAACATCAAATAAGAGGAAGGAGTGAATACTGGACTTTATTATGAATCTGGAGTTCCCCATCACAGCTTCACAGGTGATAATATGTGTTGGCGTCGTCTTCACAGCTCGTTTCTTCTGCCCACAAGTGGCCAAAAATTAGTTATGCACATAAAGCGAAAAGATATTTAAAAAAAGATTAAGTACGTTTATTAATGTATTAATTATTAATTAAGTAACTTTAGTTTTTGTTGACCTACAAACCAAAACTAATATCCCAATGACAATAATATCAGCATGCTAACGTGCTAATGACGGAGATTACTAGTACAGGTTTCTTTCCATATATATATATATATATATGAATCTTTATGAATATCTCCAAGAGATCATCACATTATAAAATAGATGCTGCTAACCCCACAGTATAATCTGACCCGCATGCTAATAAACGCATTAGCATTAGCATGGGGGTCAGATTAGATTACAGACTCAACATCTCAATAAGTAAATTTCAAAAGGCTTTTACACATCGAAAAAATAAGAAAATAAATCACAAACCCCTTGTTTTTGTTTTGACATGTCACACAAGTAAATCCATAGTAAATGCTAATACACAATAATGCCTGTCAGCAGCTTCAATACAACAAGGCATCACATAGAAACAAAGCATGAGGGCTAAATTCCTCCACTAAACCCCAGATCTGTTTTGAACATATTCCAGCTCGTCTGAACAATATGTGTTTGTTTTTATTGACTGCCAGAACATGTAAAAGTGATTGTTTGCTGGCAACAAGAGCTCCTCTGTCAGTGCCGACTGATGAAGATTCTCTATTGTATGCACGAGGACACAAATCCAAGGTGATATTTACCTTTTCTCTGACATTTCCAGCTCCCTCAGCATTCAGATCTCAATGACTTAAACTACAGCCTGTATCCATAATTAGCTGTCTGGGAAGTGTGCATTCATCTCAGGTGCGCACACTCATTTTACTCTCTGCTGTGAGACACACGAGCAGCCGGAGATATGGACGCTTTAATGAACGATGAGGCCATGCAGATGTGCTCGTCAGAACCAATCAATCCACTCCGGTGATAAATCTCAAGGTTCACGTCTTGCCTTGATTTTGGCGACACCTGTCATGATAAGTGGTCACTCCATATCAAATCGTATCTCGCTGGTGCTTTTCATCTTCGGAAGGCAACACGACGAGGTCTGCGATCAGGCATGCTTAGTATGGAAGACCAGCTGTTCACATCTGGCTGCTCCATGACACTCCCTCAGGTTTCAGAATGGAAACCTGTTGTGCCATTGTGTGACAAAAGAGAAGAGCTGGTGTGTTGACGAGCGTGAAACGTTCACTTCTCGATGGATTTCAGCTTCTCTTTACTTCCTTTGCAAACTGACAATAGCCGACTTCACTTTGTGAACTCCTGTTTGCTTTTACTTGTTGACGGTGTTTCAGACGATTCTCAGATGTTTTTTATGCTGCACCAGATTTGCCTTCTGGGAACAATAAAGATTAATTGCATTGAATTAAACCCATATTCTCACATGTTAAATCATTATTTGAAGCCATTAAGTCATCGCTGTGCTCAAATCGAAAATCTTTCCGCTTCTAGGAAGAATGTTGCTTCCACATTTCTGGAAACATGTTGCTGTTGATTTTATGTTGGCAGAACAGCTGCAAAATGGATTGTAAAATGTATTGCAACCAAGTACAGCAGCTGGTTTACACGGCTTACATGACGGATATCTGCTTGAACAGATTATAAAAAGGTTTCTACTCTGTTTTATACCAAATGAAACCTGAGTCGTAAAGGGCATGTGTTTGAAGAGGCTACATGAGGCATTGTTATTCTGCTTGGCCTGTTATCCTGATTATTAATGGAATGTTAGCTTCCATGAAGACCCAGCTAATGTCTCATAACTGTCTAACACTCCCAGGAGTGGCCTGGCAACCGCACACCAGTCTGTGTGATTGCTTTTGCCTTTGCTAGTTCATGAGTGAAATGAGCCAATCGCAAACACGAGCTGTTTGGTAGACTGTTGGGTAATCAGCCAAAGTAATGAAAAGGTAACGAGCTTCTGTGGCGTTGCACATTTGAGGCATCAAATCACAACTTTTATACGCAGTTTTTTATCAACACTGTGCACAGAAAAGTGAGAACATTTGACTTAACATGGAGAAAAATGTTGAATTCTTGTGAATGAACGGCCTAATTATTTGATTATATTCAAGTAATGGGATTAAATTATCAATTCAGGCTATTTACTGCTTATGTTTTCTGGCTTGTTTGTATCAGTCAACAGGAAGACATCAGTAAGATATTGTGGCAAAGATTTGACGTGTAGAGGCGTTCGTGACAAATGTGACACCTTCAAATGAAAAGATGCAAAATGAGGATGATAATGTAAAGCCAGGCACGATACAGCAGCCAGTCAACTGGTGGACACAATGACGATTCATTATTTAGTCGAGTTACAGAAAATCATTTCCAAACTATTAAGAGAAATGATAAAAAATGCTAGACATTTGTGGGTTCTGGCTTCTCTAACGTGAGGTTTTTCCTCAGTTTTTTTGTTGGGCTTGAAGACATGAAACCTACATTTTTCACCAGTGTCTTATTTCAGACACTAAATGATACATTGACCTTGAAAAATGACGAGTGGGGTTACTGTACCCTTCTAAAACCTACAAAAGTGGAACAAAATGAAATAAAATGCAGTTTCAATGCTTTATTACACCTGTAATAGTCCTCTGCACAGTCGGTGATTACACATATGTAGATTGCTATTTCAAAGAGATTACAACCGTAGACAGTTGTGTCTGACCTAGACATAATTTAAATGTCGCTGTGATAATCCCGTTTTCCAAGAATATTCAAACCGATGATTTCTTAAAGTATCCAATCTCTTAAATCCACTTCTGTACATTGTGTTTCTTCGTCAACATCTGTCCTCGCAGGACAGCCCATCTCCTCCCAAACACAGCAACGGTTGCTAGGTGACAGCTCGTCATTTCATGCATAATTATATTAAACCAATTTGAAGGCTCTTAAATATAATAAATCTTCATAAAAGCACAATGAATTCTTAGAATTGTGACTTGTTTAAACACATGCAAGAAACACAGGGGAACTCCTCAAACAGCAAAGCCACTGTTACAAGGGGACGAAATGTAAATATATGACCAGAATATTTAGATAGTGCCACCTCAGCGTAGAGAAAATGATATTTAGTATTAAGATTTGATGGGTGGTACATTTCTGACAAGATTTAACAGCATACTGTCCTGTTTGAAGATGATCTGACACCACCTTCAGGTTTAATTCTACACAGGTTGAATTAAGTTGCCCTCTGACAAGTGAGGCTGACATTGTCCCGGATCCAGCTGGAACAGAATCTGGCATCTGTCTCTTTGGATTCATGTCGCTTTTATTCTGGTGACACTCATTAATTTGCAAACAAGTGCTGCAAACATCAGAAATTTCACTTATCTGAACTAAAAAAAGAACACTGTTCTGAAACCAGGGGACAAACTACTGCAAGCACTTTGAATACGATGCCCTCTTATTAACAAACTCTTGTTCATAAACGCTGTCCGTCATCATCTAGAGGGATCAATGCTCCAAAACATTATCCTGATCAGCCGTGTTTCTGTGTGAGACTCCATTAAAAATACAAAGACACAGGCAGGTGGTGTCATGTAGCAGCAAATAAAGAGACCAAGTCAGTCAGCAGTATTTTCTGTACTCTCAGCCTGGCAGGCTTTTACCAATTAACATGCAAAGAGGCATCACCTGCTGTCTGAGAGAACCAGAGGCTGAACCAGAGGCTGAACTCTGCATCATCACTTGAACCATATTTACAGTTGTCATTGCTGGTCTCATCTTTAATATCTACCCCGTACCTGTGCAATCTACAAAATACAACTACTGTGCGATACAGATTTATTTATTCATACCGATTGTCTTTTATATAGGTTTTGTTGTCTTTTACATGTTGTATTATATAGGTTTTGTATTATATAGGCTATTGTGTGAGGAGTTGCTCCTCAAATCTCACTGTGTACAATGACAATAAAAGCTTTCTATTCTATTCTATGTAGAGCGAAGGACGTTCTTTCTTTTACACTTTATCATCAAATTATTTTGAAGATTCATTTTCCTCCCCAGTTATAGCTACTGAGGGTCCCATGGCTAAGCTAACTGGTGCAGACGTTTGCAGCTAAAACACAGGAACCAGAATGATTTGAATCTCAATGTTTTGGCGTATGTGGGCACAAAGGGCAATGGCAATCAGCAATGCAATTTAACCAGACCGACGTTTGAAGCATTTTGTGTCAAATGTGTTGTTTTAATTCAACCAAAAGTCAATGAGGGTGGACTTGTTTAAATCACTAAATGCCTGCACATGTGTAATTAATGCACCTACAGACAGACATGTACTGTGTGGGCAATTTACTGTAATAAACACCAACAAGTCCTGTACTGAAGGAAACCTGCACGATCAGGGAAACTCCAAGTAAGTCCAACCAGAAGTGTTAGGTTTCATTTACTATTGTTCATGATGCACACATCATCTATATATCTACTATTTTAGGATTATTTGGGGGGATTTTTCACCTTTATTTGACAGTGAAGAAGCAAACAGGAAATGTTGAGGCTATATAGCATTATGGTGTAACCACTTGGCTACCAAGGCGCTCCCATATCGACAATTCTGTAGTTACGTATAGAGTGTAATTGAACGTTTATAACAAAGAAATCCATCCAGTACAAAGTAACTTGTCTTTTTTTCTTTTCCTGCAGGCATTCAAAGGTCCTGCGTTATGTCCTGTGGCTTAATAGCTTTCTGGTCTGATGACTGTGGGGGCAGAAACTTGCATCTCTGCTGCCTATATAATGGATTCTTCTTGTGTGACAGCTGAATGTACAAAAATGACATTTTACAATAATAGCTCTCCAATTTTAGGCATTAGACATAGTATAATAGGGTGTTTACCATTGTTTAAGACTTTAAAAAATGATTGTAATGTATTCAAATCTCCTTGTAATGATATCCACAAGAATAAGAAAAGCTTGCCCCTGTGGAGGTGAGTGCAAGGTATACAATAAGTTTAAACAAGACACGTAACTACAGGACCAGTTTAAATTGTGTGAAGAGTTGCTCTATTAACATCTTTAAAAGGACCGTGGAAGTAAGTTTGAATCCAAGCCTTATGTTGTGATGATCATTGACTGAACTGTGTTCAACCCTCATGATGGTGTAAAAAAGCAAGGCCCGGGCTGCAAATAAAGTCTGGTCAGTCAAACATGTGGCACCATATTGAGCCCCCAGACAACACGCTGGTGTTCATGCAGCATAATAACAGAAAGAATACATTTTCATTGCAGTCCAAATGACTTATGTTGCGTCTTTAAAAAAAGTTATGGTTAGCTCATCATATTTCCCCAGGCTAGTTGTTCCAAAGTTTAAGAGCCCTCACTGCAAAAAAAAAAAAAGAAATAGAAAAGAAAAAATGCTTGATCATCTCGTCTTTGATCTAGACTTTGAAACATACAAAAGAGTTCTGTTTGAAGACCCAAACTATACTTCTGAATACACGAAGAGCAAACCCTCTGTCGCTGCGTGATCCTCGGTCCTTAATTAGTTTGAAATATTAAAGTGTGATTCCCAAACTAAAAGAAGAGGAAAAGGGTGGATAAAAGTTGGAATCTGTGGAAATAACTCGGTGTAAACAAGAGGATATAAGATACACTTCAGGATGCAACATCTCCAAGTTATTCGGTCAAGTTTAGTTTAAGAACATTGGAAGTAATACAAACAGTCTCAAACAGTCTGAATTAGATTTGCCATCACACACAAGTGATTAACTGCAAAGATGTCGAGGAGATTACATTTCGTTCAGGCATAATCAGATGAGGTCTTGATTTGTCTTGTTCTGATAATCACAACCTGTAAGAAGTTTTCTTCTGTCAACTGAAGAATTAGAGTATTGCATCTGTCATGGAATAGTGACGCACGTTTGCACATTGTTATAATGTGAAAGCTTTCTCACTCCAAATGTAGATGTGTTCTCTGTAACTGTCTTTCATAGGTGGAGAAAATTAGCAAAGGCTGACGACCCGTTGAATCGTCAAAAATACTCTGCCATCAAAAGCAAGATACAAGGTTTTCACCAGATCATTATCTAAATCACATGAATAATGTCAAGCTCAATGAGATGTGGATGTACGCATGGATAATGATGTTTTGAAGTGATCCGTTACGCAAAGAATTTTCATGTTTTAATAACGAGGACGCTGTTGAGGAGACGAGGATTGATTTCATTAGTGAAGTGGAAAACACATCACTGCTGCTATTTACAAGCAGCACGACAGTCTGCGACAGCCATGCAAACATGTACTGTTTGTACTGCACTCTCCGTATTACATGAACACAACACTTTAACAGGTCTTCACGAGTCATCTCTTAAATGGCTGCGTGGAGCGCAGTAGATAAGATGGAGGGTGTCAGCTCCCTTGTTTAGCTACACGGCGTCACATCAGGACTTGTGCATTCGTATTCATGCACTGTTTGTGGAAAACAAACACTGATGGATGGATGGTCCGGGACGCTGTAAATCCTCATCGTGGGCGGTGCAGTAATCAAGTGTCCAGGTGATCTGTGTGCGGTTTCACGCAGATGCAGGTTACAACGGCGAGGCTCTGCAGAACTGCACCACAACGTTCATGCAGACTGTTCCCATAACATCACATCCATTCCCCGATTATTTTATACAACTGAACTGTTAAATGCTGTAATGATGCTCATCAACAATTTTGGCTGCATCATATAATTCATACAAATGTAATTTTAAGACTGAAGAGCAGTAATGAAAATTAAACAGAGGACTGTATGTACGACAGGAAAAGATTTTAACAGCTCCTATAAAGCCCAATGACAGACACATATTTTCTGTTTCCCTCCCCCAGGCATACATTATGCGATATTATAATAAGTGCTGAGATGCTTTAACCCGGTGAATTACTCCAAGACCAATAGCGAATGACAAAGGGAAAATCACTTAGCATTCAAATCAATTACCCATAATGCAAAGAAGCCGTGATGAATTGAGAAAATGTTTTAATGTTGGAGACACATCATGGGGCACTGAGGCAGAAGAGGAGAAACTGTTTCTCTGACAATGTGAATGATCACATCATTAATGAGGTTTCACTTTTTCTCAAACTGCTTTTCCAATAATTTCATAATAATAATAATAATAATAATAATAATAAATAATAATCAGTTCCCACATTTTTATTCAAGCAAACATTCAATTAAACACTTTTCTGTGTGGTTGAGAAAAATGTTGATTCTACAAACAAGACTTTAATTGTTGCTATTAACATAACATTTCTAATTCATTGCAGCTACACTAAAACACCCCGACACCTCGGGCTGCAACAAACTGGTTTGTTGATTAATCAATCAATCATTTAGTCAGAAAATGTCAAAAATAGTGCAGAAGCGGTCACATAACATCAAATCTAACAAATCCTCCCGTTTGAGAAGCTGGAACCACCAAATACTACTTATATAAGGATTGATTCATTATCAAAATTGTTGATTATTCTTCTGTCAATTGGCAAATTGATGATGCAGTATTAGATTTAATAGAGAGATAGAGATAAATATCCTTCATTGATCCCGAGGGAAATGTAGGAGGGACACCAGAGAAACTGCATGTTGACGTTCTGCTGTGTGTGTGAGACATTATGCTCTGTTGCGTCCATTTGCATTCATGAAAGACCATCTCCAGATGTAGCAGGTATGTCCACTGCACTGACTCAGGTATCGTGTTGCAGTACCTCCAGCAGAATCGGATCTTGGTGGCTGCATGATAAACTGTATAACATGGCATTTATCTAATTTGTCTCAAGACAATCAGATTGGGGTTGCTGTGAATGAAGTTATGTCACATTTCATGTGCCCAGCAGCGCACTGTGCACACTGCATATGACTCACTGCCCTAATTGGTTTGAGTGTTTCAGTGGTGCAGGGCGGCAATGTTTTCATCTCTTGGGAGGCCAGATGTTTTTCACAGTGAGACCACTCACCAGACTTTTGGCATGTGAGTTGGCAGAAAATGTAAAGACTTTTTAAACATAAGCTGCTCAGATTCAGTCATACAAATGTTTCTGTTTTCATCAGCGCAGACAGAAGGTCGGATAATTGGTACCATCCTTCTTGTCAGTGCCCACATTAATGCAACAGCCATGTTTATATTCAGTCCTTCTAACAGAGCTTTCATAATGACACTCAACAGAAAGGCCCTCGGCTGCAGTGCTTAATTAAAACCAGTAAAATCTGTTTTTTTTGTTTTCAATTGAATGTGTTGCAGTTTCTGAATCACTGGACAGAAAAACTACAAGTTTAAAGTTTAAAGTTTAAAGGTAAGTCCTCATCGTTACAGTGGGGTCCACCTTCGCCATGCAAGACTCAGCTTGCATAGTGACACATAAGAGATTCACAGGAAACAATATATGCATATACTCAAACATTTCATCTCATTAATGGACGGCTCCCTGTGCACTGATGGCTCTCCAACGGTCCTGTCAGAGCCGTATTAAGCAAACATTTCCTGCTGCTTCACATTAAAAGTGTTGAATTGTCATTTGTCTATTGTGAAGCAGCCACAGGATATGCACTGTGTTCGTCCCCAAGGTTGGTGCATGTGGTAGGTCTTAAAAACAACACATGGTTATTTTCTTTTTGTCAGTGGAGGGTTTTTTATTCTGCAAGCTACAAATAGTTCATTAAGAAACAGCGACAGCTAACAGCTGTTAAGAAGCGAGATGCAGGAGGGGGACGAGCTCTGTTTGTGTAAATCATCATATGTCTGTTGCTGCACTGTAAAACATTTCTTATGTTGTACAGCAGCTTGAGGTGTGTTTGCTGCCCCCAGTAGTCGAAATCCAAGTTACTTTTAACTCTAACCTTAAGGTAATGTATGTTAAGTTCTTTCACAGGTGATGCGCTCTTTGCATTTGCTTCTAATGACTAATAACTGAAACCAGATGTTTTATGTAGCATTGTCGATTGAATTTATGCAATCAATTATCCAAATCTAAATTATTACAATCTGATTTTACCATCACATACAGCCTTCCCACTGGGTTATAATTCTGTCTGCAGCGTGCCCTTTCAGCTGGCCCTCAGGTGCCTCACTCTGCAGCTGCATACAAAGTTAAATCTCACAGAAGCCGGAAGCAAAATATTTTATTAAAAGATTCAAATTGGGAAAAAAAAGATTTGGAGCTGTATGACGGATAGTGGATATCTTAAAACTGATTTGACTTATTACATGGCGGCTTGCAGAAGTCTGACCTGCGTCTGGTTGCTATTGGCAGATATGCCTCCTTGTATTTGCACATGAAAGACATTTGTGTGCGGGCAATTGAATCATTTTCAGTGGGATGGGTCGTCCACTCTGGGTGAATTAGTAGTGGCCTGAGATGTGTCGCAGTGGGAAATTTATGCAAATTAGCTTGACACCTGTTTCCCATGGGACGCCCGTCTGCAGTGCCTAATTAATACCACGTAATTCTAATGTTTTCTATCTGGTTTCGGTTCGTGGGGTGGAATCGTCTGGGTGTGTCAGCCTCCTGTCTTCACCAGACCCCCACAGTATTACTCCTCCAGTGGCAGCACAGATGACAAGCAGCTAAAGTGAAAGATTACACTACTGGCTAGCTGTAAGTGAGAACCATTAATGTGATTTTGGGATAATGCCCATTGATTAATATGGCCGTGGGAGCTTTGACATTGAATGAGTGTGCTTGTCATCTCAGCTGAAAGCAAGGGAGCCTCAGATATCTGCCATCAGTACACAACGGCAGCAAAAAACCCTCACTGCCAACATTTTAATTTATTTTTTCCCCAAAGGTGAGGTGATATGAGATCTAAGCAGAGTCTGAGAAGAAGATAGGCAATATTGCGCGCTGTGGGCCTGATTAAAGCCAGTATATTGAGAGTCAGACTATCAGTTCATAGAAAATGCTCTTTTTTTAGTCTCAGTCACGCAAGATCATTACACATCAGCCGCAGGCAGGACGGATATTACGTTATCTTCAGTTCCATTCTTCAAGGTTTAAGAGCTCCGACAATCTTTCTTCATCAGCCCTCGCCATCCCAGCTGCTGCCGGTACAGACTGCAGCCGCCGCCGTAACGCTTATCGCGGCACTGGGGTGTATTAACACCGTCTCCTCTCTCTGTGGTCTGCTGCCAGGCCACATGAGGGAAGTTCTGCCTGCAAATGTGTGGCTGGCCAATTAAAGTCAAGTAGTGCTGAAACAATCAGGCATTTACTTTCCGCCTTTTGTTTACTTCAAGTTGCAGCAGAGAAACTTTGCACATTGGCAGCTCCAGAGGCAGAGGCGGAGTGTGTCAATATGGAGGACTTTAATTCCACGATGTCAAGTGAAAGTCAAAGCGTCGAGGCTTAAAAACAGGACAAGAGAAGCAGGAGATCTGCTGTTGGCGAGACATCTGTGTGTAGGAGGTTCGTGAGGAATTTTCACACTTTAAAAATTCTTAATTGTCGTTTTCTGTGGGCAAAGCAGACTTTCCTCCCAGTGACCAAACCAAGAAGAATTCAAAAGTCAGGTTTATAAAAAGATGCTCAACTGGAGGATGATGATTTGTAATAATGTGCATTTAGGAGCTTGGCACAACTCCATATACTACACCTTTAATAAAGAAAATATCAAGTGAAAGCTTCACTGTGAACTCATTCATATAAATGTCCTTAATGGTGTGTGAGTGTGTATGTCTACGCAGTGAGGATGACTTTGAGTTTTAGAGCTTTTACACATTTTTAAATAGAGAGCTCATTTCCTCTTAAGGGTTAAGAAAAGCGTTGGCATGGTTGTTCTGGTGGAGTTAACCTACAATATAAAGGCACATGCCTTCTTTATTAGACTGCATTATTTCAACAGACTGCTGGAAAAATACAAACTAAAGCATTTAAGTTTGATCAAGTAGAGAAATCAAAAGTAGTCAGTCATAGAAAGTGGAGTAATAGAAAGAAAGCTGGACAAGATGAATATAAAGAGATGGAGAGGAAGGACAGACAGACAGACAGACAGACAGACAGACAGACCCTCTGTCCTGATAGTTCCTTTGAAGACAGTTTGAGCTGAAAGTTTCCAGGTGATTCAGAAAAGAGCCAGAGACAAATCTTAGGACTAAATATACTTGACTAGGTTCAGAATATAGTACGAGTTATACGAGTATTGTCATACGAGTTATGTCACATAATCAGATGTGGCATCTTACATTGTTGTATTACAGACCAACCATACTGCCGCTGCACACTCTCATTTCGTCTCTTTAATTGCCACCAAAGAATTGAGGACGCTCGCTCTACACTGACCTTCAGGGATCCTCAAGAACAGTAACGTCAGTGCTGGAACAATGAGATATACTGAACTGGAGAAGCAGCGACAGAACTTAAATGTCAACAGTGTTTTCCAGCCAAGAATATCCTTCATTCAGTTATAAAGGGCTGCTCTGGTCACGGCTCATTCAACCATGAATCAGGTGAAGTGCATTCCAGGTGAGGTTCGTCTTTCTCAAGAGTAAAACACAGACTCACCTCCACTTTAAACTTTAAAAGCAAAATCCTTGTATGGTTCAAGACACTTAAAGGAGTATGCCAATTCAATATAAGGTATTAATGTAAAGATGGAGTTCAAGACTTGGCTAAATGGCATAATGTCAATTTCCAGCTATATTTAGCAGCAAATACAGTTTCCTGCTCCAGCACAAGCTGATTCTGGTTTGAAAGGTTTACATATATAAAGATCATGACAGTCTTACTAATGTCATATTGATTTTTGATGTGTTTTTGTGCAGCTTTCAACATCTGATGCTGCATTCAAAGACAGGCCCGGATGTGCACAGATTCTATTTTTCAGATCTTCTAAACTGCTTGATTCAGTGAGCTGGGGATCATGTGATCAGAACTGCTTATGAAGATGAAATCACACATCTCACACACACACACCCTTAGAAAAAAGTTAACTCCAGCTCTCTCCCTGCCACGTGCACGCTTCACTTAAAGGTTGAGAACCCGTCAAGTCGTCTACAACATCAGCTCAACGGAGAAACCTGGAGGTTCTGTTCATTCCAGGCGACCCTGGAACATGTGTTCGGGAGACAGGAGCGATATGGGGAAGGAACAGCTTCCACCTTTACACAAGTCAAACACTGCCTGAAAGCACGAACAAAGGCTTCCAGACAGATCCTGAAGCAGCTGTGACTTCGTACGCTTCTTGACGGCTCCCTCGCTGAACTGCTGCCGCCAGCTCTTTCTTTCTACCATCAATAATACACTTTCACTTCATGATACATTTTATTTAGATTTAGTTTAGACAGAAAGATGTTAAGATGCTTGTGTTCAATTGTTACTGAGGAGTTTTAAAAAAGTGTTGTTTCCACACCTGTGACATATTCTACAGATGTCGATATTGAAACTGGCTTGGTCATAATACGTTGGTGTGTTTGCTTTACACAGGAGATGATGCCAGTGGGGTGAGCAGTCATTTTGAGCTCCTGAATCTGATGATTACAAGGACACAGAGAGCAATCCTGTCAGTCCAGGACTGTGAGTGTCTCTGCAGTGAAACCCATTGGATTACATGACCTCTTCATCTCCGTTATTGCATCTGCTGGAGCTCTGTGTGTAAAATACAGCATTAAAAGGTGAGGTCGACAAATCTGGAGAAAGATTGTAGATATTTATACCCCGGTGTTATTTACCTTTCATTCCCATCCCGGTGCAGCTCCGTTCCTTGTGGGCAAGGACGTGGAAGAGGGAGTAGCAGTCAGATGTCAAGCACGAACACCAACTGTTGCTGATTGGCTGGATTAGTGTTGTGTGGCTCAGTCCCATTTACAGAGTCAGGGCTGTGTACAAACAATTTTTTTATAGTGCACAGACAGAACAGACAGCTAGCAGACCGTGGAGATATTTGCTCAATTTGATAAAAAAAAATATTGAATTCGAATCGCTGACCCAACCCTTAAGGGCAAAGCAATAATTCCCCATGCACAGTCTTCAGCCTGAAGTGACAGGGCAGGCCTCCCCTTCAACACCGGGCAGGGTGTGGTGGACAGGGTGGGGGTCTAGAGGCAGAGTGAGGGATACGGAGGTGAGGAAGGTAATCTAGGGAGAAGTTTATGTTTGAAAAGCCTTTATGAGTCTGACATGAGGCCCTGGCCGTATTGATCGCCCTGAATGAGAGTTTAATTGTAAAGAGTAAATAAACAGAACAAACACACGGAACAGTCTGGAGCGCCGCGTTGCTGTCAGACTGGAGAACAATGAGCTGTATGTTGTGGAGGATCAAACACAAACCGCCTGTGTCGATGTTGAGCACCTGGAATATTGTACGGTTACTAGTAAGACGTCGGCAGTCTTTCACAGATGCTGCTGGTGACTGAAATCAGGAGTTTAATGTTTCTCTTGTATAATTTCATTTTATCTTTTTGGTTGATCAATTAATCGTTCAGTCTATTTGATGTCAGAAAAATGAGATTTTTGCCCCTTTTCTGTCTGAGTAACCATCCAAAGCTCAGAGATTCAGTATGTTACGTAAGACAAAGAAAAGCAGCATGTCCTCACAATTAATAAATGATGTGGAATTAATAATCGAATAATCAATTATAGATTAAAAAAAAGGTACCACTGCGTAGTTTTCCTGTTAAAAGTCTAGCTAGCAGTCTTCTTCTTCCCTTCCTTCTGCTGACACATTACTACGTTTCTTAAACGACTGCTCCCAACTATCGATCAGTGAAATGGGACATCCTGTAGCTTCCTTTTCATTGGACAGACACGGCCAATCTTCAAGGTAATTGCCAGTATTTACCATTGCATTGATTTTTCTTGCAGTCAGGATTTTATTGTAGTTTTTTGCTTTGACTGCTCCTTTATCTTTTCCAGTCTGCATGGTCTCCTTATACACCTGGATTCACCTGTTCGTGCTCGTATGAATGCCAGCAGAGCGAGTGAGTCAAACAAAACTGGAAAGCTGTTCATTAAAACAGTACGTTGTGACCTTGGGCCAGTCTGAGTCATTGCCCATTATAACCTATAAGCTTGTGATGTTCTTGGGACATGAAAATTAATCTTTTTTTTCCCAGGACAGCATTCATCATTAGTAATTAGGCCTACAATTAACCTACTTTTTAAAATATATACTGTGGCATGAGAGATTGCAAGACATACTGCTAAAATAACCACACGTATCTTTATCAAAAGAAAAGGCAATATGAATCCTTCCAGTTAGATTCTGCTAACACAGGGTGTGCTCAGTGCTTCTGGCTGAATCAGTACAGTCACTAACAGAAGTGAGCTGTGCCTGCATGAGAGAAAGAATTAGGATGTGCTGTTCTGTGAACACTGAGTCTGATGTGTGTCGTCCAAAAGTTTAGAGGTAAAGCAGAAAATAGAATAAAAATAAAAATCACAGGAGAAAAGTGTTATGAATCTAATAAATGTCAAATTCCCATCAACTTCAATATCTTATCAACCTGCACACCAACCTGGCAACACTACACTGTAGATACAGTATGATGAAGTGAGAGCCCTCTGCAGTGACACACAACATCTGTTCCCTTCCTGCCTTCATTAGCTGAGTTTAAGACATGTTGGCCCTCAAGGTATCTTCAAGGCAACCTTTGTGTTGGAATCATCACAAGGAGCCCCACTTATTGTGGAAAATAATGAATTATTTACCCTTTTGAATGTGATTATTTAACTGAATTTAACAGGCGAATACTAGTTTAGGGACAAATGTTGCGCATGAGTTAAGTCTCGTCTCCACCTTCTTGGATTTTCCTGAGGATTACGATCAATTTGGGAGTGCTCAGCAGGGATGAAGGTACAGTGGCATTAATTCACATCAGCATGCAGCGGTGGGAAGATTACTATGTTGAGAGATATGACAAATTAGTAAAAAGTCTTTGGATTTGCATGTAAGAAAACTTCAGTATATCTTACCAATCCTGACACACACACACACACACACACACACACACACACACACGTCAGCTGCCAAACTCTCACTGATGCCTCATTCGATATAGTAAATGGGGCAGAGAAAAGCTGCAGCTAAACACATAGTGCCTCTTAAATTAATTTGCTCAACCTTGAAGCCTCGACTCTCTCAACCAGAAATAAAGCCAATGAGATTGTCATGTTATATTTGGAATGAAATGGAAAATACAGTAACATACGTTTACACCTCTGTCATGGATATATGGAGCTCCTTCCAGAACAGGCCGTTATGTCTACTGTTGTTGTTTGTGTTCAGGTCTTTGGCACAGTCTCATTTTATAGAGTACATTATCACGGATTCCCTGGAGTTTACCAGTGGGTGCATCTGACCACACTTTGCCTGACCTGCTCTGTTGGTTCAGAGAAACCTTCTTGAAAATGCTAAGTTGATTACAATGTTCCAGACAAGACTGTATTATGTATTAAGTCTGCATTATGTGGACTGATGGTACAGTTAACGATTACAGTTAACTTGGCTCTGCAGAGAATGAATGGATTATATTTTAAAGAGTGATGCCTCTATTGGCTTTGGCTCTCCTTTTTGCTTTTGTGACTGATGCTGTAGCACCGTTTGGACGGAGCGCAGTAAAACAACGTTTGTTTTCTCCTCCAGTTACATAAAAAAGACATTATTCTGCAGGAGGGACATTTGCATTGGACAAAATCACAATCATATTTCTCTTACCCCCCCACCCACCTGTTGTATTCAAGTAAACCTGTTCTTTTCCAAACAGGAAAAATCTGCACTGCACAGGAAATCATAGATCTTACTTTTCTCTCAACAGCAACTGCAGTTTGTAATAAAAACAGAACTGGGTCGTAACGGTGTAACAATATACAGGGGCTCAATATACTGAGATCCAAAAACATGACCATATGTATCGAGGAGCTTAGAAATAGATCACTATGTGGAGGGAGCACTTCATTTAGAACGGATCAATATCAAGGAAATCCTATCCCATCAACTGGCTCCAAAACAGGGAATCAGGGCAGCGTGGAGTGAGTGCAGAGCTCAAGGGAGTCAGACCATCTAGGTTCTCGGCTACTCCACCATAAAACTTTCACCCCACAGAACGAGTTGGTTTGAGATAAATTGTGTACAATGTGAAGTGAAATTTCAACTGGTACCGACTGCTGGAGTGGATTTCCAGTCCAGGTCACCAGACGAGTTCCTGGACTGACAGCAGACGTTAGCTGTGATATGAAGCAGTAACACAGACAGACTTCAGACAGAATGATCATTATTTCCTGCAGACCTTCTCCTTTCTGCACATAAACTAAACGTTTTGATCCAGTTGAAACATTTTAAACTTTGCACTTTTTGAGCCAAACAAAGTTTGTCAGTTTGTTTTGTTTAAAACATCACGAGAGCATCAAACTCACACCTTTATTATGAATCCATCTGAACCAGGACCTGACGGTAACAATGTGTTCCTGCTGGGCAGTGATGGCTGAACAGAAGGAGAGCGCCACCTACAAACACCAAAACAATCAACCTACAACTATTTACATCACATCCAGCCCCCTCACCTCCGTCTGTGGGCGCCATCGTATCCTCACGTTTATCAAGTAGCATTTCATCTTGACAGGGTGCTTCACAAACTGACCCAAAGGTCACACATGAGGCCTACTCCACAAGTCTGTACTCTCCTTGTGAAACGTTTTTTTCTACCCTTGTTTTATGTGGCTGATGAACGACTGGGTTATATCCCTGGGGGGAGAATTAGATGAAAAGACAGAACAAAGAGACATGAGGGAGGGAGCAATGAAGGACAAAGAGAGAAACAATGAAGAGGCACAGAGACCAAAGAGGGCTAAATGTAAAATAGATCTCTCCCTTTGTAAGTAAACCCTACTGAATGTATTGCATATTGAGTTGTGCATAATGTATTGTGTAACTTGTCTATTGGTGGCGTGCAGAATCTGTAACAACATCCGTAGATGTTGCCTCTTTCTACACATTTCTTTCTCCTCCAACTCTTCCGTCCACATAACCTACGGCCTCCAATTGACAAAAACAGTTCAATTAGATTTGACAGTGGAGAGGAAATGCCGGCAATTAAGACTAAAAACCAAAAAGAAATATGTATTTTATCACAGTCATTACCATGCTTTTGTTGTAGTCAGCTTGTCCCAAAGGAATCTTGCTGCGAAGTCACTGGCTCATAATACTAAAGTAGAAAATGTGAGTGAGTGGGTGAGTGAAGGGGTGGGGTTTGTTGGGATGCAGCAGTGTGGATGTTCCTACTGGACTAGAAAGCGAGGTTTAAAGACTTCCAACAACTGGCCATGCGAACACTAAATAATTGATCAGTGTCTTCATCAGTCCCTGTAGAAACCTTATGGTAATATGTTATGCTATCTATGTGCATTAATGCTTATATCTACATGTAAATCTACAGTTAGAATGCAGAGCAATGGCTCCAATACACATTATTTATGCTATCATCAAAGCCTCGCTCAGGATATGGTATTCCTTAACATACCAAAAGAGACAGAAGATAAAAATAAAGTTGAGGGTATCTTGGATTTTTGCTGCTTTAAGGACCCAAGGTGGTGTTGATGTTATGGAAGATCTGGTTAATCATTATATGTAACTCAGAAAAGTATACAAGAAAGCTTTGAATGTTTTCTGAATGTTCCCATGTGATCAAACCATGCTGGGTAGAAAATAACCGCTTTTTTTTTTTAAAGAGGGTTTTCAGGTGTGTTAATATATACTGTAATGTTTTACATCGTACTATGAAAGAGTCTTAAATCTTCTTATCTATAGATTTTTTTATACAACATCTAAACAACCAAGATGAGGTGGCTCTATTCAAGAGTCTCAAGGATGTTTGAGACTTGAGATGAATATCACTACAAAGAAGCAAAGAAATGTAGAAAGACAACAATGACAAAGACAAGGCCAGTGTGTGAAGTAGTCAGTATATGAAAAAAGGGCAAATAAGTACATATCTCGCTTTGAAAACATTGTGGCTGCAGCTCACAATGACACTACCGTGACCTTCACTTTACATCACTTGGAGTGATTAGTCTTCAGCCCACAGGACCCCCATCTTTTATCGTCCCTAAATCTGAAGTGAACGCATGGTCCAGAGTAATTTAATAAACGCTGTGTTGTAGCCGTGCTGCTCCATAATAATTAGCGTGTCTTCCAGTGTTCCATTCACATTCCTGTTGGAGACGTCTCAATAACAAAACTGATTACTGGTAGGAAACAATCTCCCACAGCTAAATACTCTCCTTGACTTACAACATGAAGGATGTATGCCTCTTCAACACCCAATTCACAAGCACTGAAACTGGTTCTTCCCTGGTGGGTCTCAAAAGAAACATTAAACATGAGAGCAATTATTAACCTTGAAATGTTCTCTGTACAACCCTCTCATCTAGTTGTTTTGATACGTTTTATTTCAAACTAAACTAATAAGAAAGGCATGTAATTGCTACAGTTGCCTGCTTTCTTTCAATATAGAGATCATCCACGCTTGATAACTTTAATGAACAAAGGAGGATGTAAAGAGAGCTTAATAAAACCTGAAAACTGAAGTCAAATGTCAAGTGTGCGCACAATTCAGCAGAATTTTTTAACTTCTTCACAACACAAAAACTTAAGATCTTTAACCCATAAACTACTCATATACTATGCACTGCACCATATGGGGGGGGGGGGGGACTCCAATGACTGTCTGGCAACTGGTCCATGCCATTTGTTTCAGTGACACCCTGATATTTCCTTTAGTGCCATGACCTGGCAACAGGCTAAGGAAGGTGGTCCGGACGCCCATCTCCCCAGCAACGTTCTCCAGATCCTGGGGGATCCCGAGGCGTTCCCAAGCCAGGTGAGATACATACTGTACTCTCTCCAGGGTGTTCTGGGTCTACCCCGGGGTCTCCTGCCATTAATGTCACGTTTATGGCACTTCACATACAGTTTGCACACATAATTGCATGTATCCTCATAATTACACAGAGGCCTTGACCTCAATCCCAATTAGATGTCTTTAAGATGGAGTGTAATTGACTAAGAAATGTGTTTATTGATCATTAACAGTATTTTCAGTATGTATTTTAGTGCAACAATGGTCATTCATGTTTTTTAAAGTTTGAAATGTAAAATTGCTTTCATTAGACAGTGTGATCGGTCACTGCTGTGTGACAGATTGTTGCAGATTGCTTGACTCAGTATGTATATCCATTTGAATTGATTGGTTTCCTCTTCACTCTCAACACTGTGCTATAACCTTAAGACAGGTGTAGCTTTACAGTTAAACCCTACCTAGTCACATCACTTTCATGTAACCACAAACAACTGCATTATAGTGTTAACAACACAGCTCCCTCATTACAATCTCAAAGTGATGACCATATCAAATCCCAGTGTGTTTGGTAATCCTCCCTTTTCACTATAGGAATAGAGCGGCTTATTAATAGCGCTGTTTTCTTCTCCGAGAGCCTTTTCCAGACATTGATATCACCTGGATCTGAGGGCTGTTTCATCACATTTTAAAGCAGCCTGTAGACAGCACCACAAGATAACAATGTGTGATAGATGATGCTTGTCAGGTTGTGCGTTTCAAACTCCAAAGTCCACTCCAGAAAAGAGTAGAATCTTGTACTTTTATCCGTCCAACACTTGTCTTTCTACACCGAACACTATGTTTTAAATTGATGTGAATCGAAAGGGAAGGAGGCTTGTACTGTGTGAGTCAACATAACCACATACAGGCATCTTTGTGATCGTGACAAAGATGTTGAAGCCTTTATTTAAAGTTCTGTCAACAAAAATAGGTGCAACCATGCATCAGTTGGTCCTGAACAAATCTTTAAAAGAAATCAAATAAATGTGGACAGTTATGCAATAGAAATTGTGTTTTGCTACAGCACACACAACTTTATATTTCACCTTCTATTATTCACATTTTTAATACTAATGCCACCCCTCTATATTCACCATATTCCCACTATTTCCCCTCATGATGCTATTGTGTCCCATCACATCTGTTACCGTGGACAGTGCCACATAATTGGATACGACAGGTCTTTTGAAGATGAGAGAAGGGCGAGAGAAATGTAAGTTAGAGGAAGCGTTAATGGGGCCCAGTGGCCATGTGCCGGTGCCCTAAGGGGCTTTGATCCCTCCTCTCCAAATCCAGCAGACTCCAGTCAAGGTGCTGACAAATTAAGTTCCTGGTTGGGGTGGAGGAGGAGGTGATAATGCTGACAGAACAAAAAAAAAAGAACCACTGGGATTTGTGCTTTAAAAAAAAACTACGCTCCATCACTGATCACACAAGGTGATCATTTGAGCTTGAAAGAGCTTTGGTTCTACGATCCAGCTGAATGGAAAAGTCAGTAACAATTCTTTTAATTACTACAAACTGCTCGTTTTGTCAAACCAACAGTCCATCACCAAAGGCACTTAATTTACAGTAACATAACAAAACACACAACAGTATAACATAAAACCAAGAAAAGCAACCAATCCTTGGATTTGAACTAATTTCCAGCTTTTTTGCAAAATGCCTCAAAAACAATCCATTGTCATATTTGGTAGTAATTAATTTTCTGTCCGTCAACTAATCTATTACAAAGGAACAGCAAACTCAACATTGTGAATTTGTAGTTAAATATGTGTTACTTATGCCTGTTGTCTTGCCAACGGCGCTTGGAAAGACAACATGCATAAGACTTATATAAGACTTGGCAATCCAACAAATTGCTGTAAATCGCTTCTCTGATGTGTCTTTACCTAAATGTTATTATATGTATTTGGTTCACTGGGTTTTGAGCCCGTTTAGGTCTGCTTCGTGGCACAGAAGAAAAAAAAAATCCAAATAGGGGGCCGCTGTTCCTGGGCTTCTCCTTTAGTGTCAGTGTTGGACAGTTCAGGGATATTACAGGCGAAACATGGGAGGATTTCTCAGCATGAAACTTCCACAAAGCTCATCCAAACAGACAAAGAAAAGTATATATTTGTGTGCAGCGAGAATTTCAAGGAGAACTGGATACAAAACAACCTGTAATTTTTGGGAGTGGACATGTGTATTGATATTTGACATCCCAAACAAAGTGAAGTTGGTGAAGCTGCTCTGTAGTGTTCGTCAGGGTCGAAGATACAGTTGATGGGTGTGAGATTCCTCTGGTGTCTTTACTGTTAGCTTAGCTGTTCCTGCGGTTGTGATTTTATTTAACTGAAACACCCATTCTATGCTGGTGTTTGGACTTCATAATAATAATAATCACATAATTGGTGATTTTCTTGTGATTATTTGATGTTTATATTAATATCAAAGCACAGTTCATGTATTCCTACATGTAGATATTTAAGAAACTAAATGAAGTTTCCTGTAACTTGATTGTTCTGTTGTGATTCCTTTACAGATCCTCGTTGATTCAAAACTGTTGAAATGTCAAGTAGAAAATATTTTATGATGTCAGATTAGTTCCATTTGCTGAATGTATTTTCATGCAAAACGTAAACTGTCTTAACTGAAAAGTACATGTATTACAGAAAGTACAGAAAATAGAGCAATTATAATGTGTAAAATGTCTGTTATTTAATGAGGTGTGCCTGTTCGAAGAAACTAATCTGCTGAGGTTGTGGTGCATCTTAAATGTTGAAATAACATTTTTAAGATTTTACCATTAGAGTTTTCCTGAGGCGATGAAAGAACAAGTGTGAGCTTGATCACCCAGCTATTACAAACACAGCATTCCTCTAATTTAACTGCACGCATTGCCAGCAAATGCTTAAGTATCTTGATGATAAAGTGTACTGGTTTACAGAGCCCAAAAATGTAAATATTAATAAGTTCTTGTGGATTACTCAATAAACAATGAGATGCCTGTGGATGATAAAACCATGATTCATTGTGTCGTGCTGCACCATCGAACGAAACCTTTCACCCGCTGTAGAGCAGGACAACAGGATGTGCCCCATCTGCTTGTGTCCCAGGTAGATCTCCCTGTACTGACTACCAAAGAAAAACAGCTCAGCATGTGTCCTTTGATAGACTTGTATGTAGCTAACAGGAACTCCAAAGCAGTGCACTTTACTGTTTTTATTTTCAGCTGCCTCCTGGGAAGATCCCAACAGGATGTGTGCATCCTCGAAAACTGTCGTATGTCATTTCTGATTTAGTAAAGATGAACTGCTTTACAGGTCGAGTGTAGAAAAACCTACAAAGCTAATGAGGACTTCAACACGAGGTATTGTGTGTACACATTATACTTTATATTCTTGCCCAATGAGCCTCTGCAATGTTTAAAAAGATTGTTAAAAAAAACAAAAACAGCACCACTTGATATCCACGTCAATTGTTACTCTAGCGAATTTGTAACAAAAGGTTTTGATGTATTATAAAGGAAAGTCATTGCTTTCAGTGCAGTGGTGCGGATCATTCAGCGCTGCATCTCAACTGAATGCATATAGCGGAAACAGCGCAGCTCGAGAACAGACACTATATGCTCCTATATTGTGCAACATAATGTTGGTGGATGCTTCTATAGTATTTTAATAATTAAAAAACCCCATAACACCAATAATGTATTCTAGTCAAGCTTTATTTGCAAAGTAAGCTTTATATACAAGGTCCTTTACCGTGAGAGTAAAGGTGCTGCCCTATTTAGTCCTATTAATGAATTCTCATATTAATCAATTTATAGGTAAATTAACCGTGGAAATATAGACTGATGAGCATCCAAATGACTTAATTACTTCACAGGCCTCCACATTTAATCACCATGAAAGCTAATGACGTTTCATTCATAAGTGACACAATCAGTTTACAATACATAAGAATTTACTGTTATTATTGAGTTGTGCTCCCTTGTGAATGACCCATGTTTATACAAGCGGCCTCAGTGTGTGAAGGCATGACGAAAAGAGCAGATATTCCCAACATAACAACTCTGTAATGGTATCTGTTCGACAAAGGTCATTCTCTGCTTAATGCCTCTTTAACGGATGCATACTTTCACCATGCATGCCATGGATTACACCAGTATTAAACACCCCAGTTAATGTACAGTGCGAGAGAGGCTTGGCTGTCCCAGCTGGGTATAACCTTTTCCTCATGACATGCAAGGATGTCTCCTCAGTGAAAAACAGCCCTAAGAGAATCACTTTATATAAAACCAAATGTGTGTTGTCCTTGTTCAAATACATTGTCAGCCAACCAGACATTAGTCGACAAATTGACAATGCAAAAAAGACATGTAAGCTTTTTCTTCTGTGCAGAAAAGGGGGCAACTCTCACTGTTGGATTACGGATTTAGATCGACAAGGATTATAGTCAGCACGATATTTAATGGTAGTTTCAAGTAAAAATAATACATTTTGTTTGTAAAGCGCTTTTCCAAAGCACCATGGGTCTAAAAAGTAGTTCTTCTGAGCAGCTGAAAGTCTACTTGCATGATACTGCATGCAGAACACCCTGAAGACCAGTCTGTGGGGACTCACAAAGGATGTTGCATAAATTTGCATAAATGAGTGAAATCAATCTATTGGAGTTAAAAGTTTGTTTATTTACAATCTTATTTAAAGTCTCAAAAGGACTGTTGCTATAATATGCATGATTAAACTTGAATATGCAGATGTACCAATGGGAAGCTATGGATATACAGTGTTTTATCTGTGGTTAAATAAAAGAATATCCATACATACATGCTTCAATTAACACCAGCTTAATGCCGTGTATAAACATTACTGTTGGAGCAGCTTATATCAGAGTTTGCAAGAAACTGACTGATTTACCAAATATGATCAACAAAAGATTAATAGTTAATTTAAGAGACTCATAATTTTAACCATTCAAACAAAAATGCATTTGCTTCTTCCAGCTTCTGAAATGTGAGAATTTGTTGCTTTTCTCAGGTTTATATCATCGTAAACTCCATATCCTTGACAAGATAACAAACAAGCTATATTAAATATATCATGTTGGGCTCAGGGGAGGTAAGTGTACTAACACGTGATCTGTATCTGAATATCTCATCTGATTAGAAATGTTCATACAAAGTGTTTAACGCATGCAGCACTCAATCCCAATGAGTGCAGTCAAGACATCGAGAACATACTAGGTGTAAATGCAATGACCCATGATCAGATAATTTTCCAGATCACATATCAGATACAGATCGGTTACGGATACTTGCTGTAAACTTCTCAGAAGAAGAAAAAAATCATGCTAATCAATTTGGAAAATGTAATTCTACATACTGTATGTGTTGTGAATGGTGTAGAAAGACACTAATGGCGGATCATCCTTATCTTTGTTGTCTCCTTCAAACAAATGTTTTTACAGTGACGCAGCAAGATGGCCGTCGACGAGGTCCAAACTTTGCTTCAGTGACAATAACAAAACTTCCTTTAAAGAGAGAATACAATATTTTAAATCTCTCGGTTTATGTCATGTGTAGCATACAGGTCATAGTCAGTCAATGAGTGGGTTTTGTTATTTATAAAACAAATGTAACAGAAAGGTAAGAAACCCACAGTCCTCCTTAACAAACCAACTGCTTTAGTGTCTTGTATTGGTGTATTGGAGGTATTGGTGCCCAAGATTACCTCTCAACATCGCACTGAAGTGATAAATGGTCCTGAAGCTTAATCTAATCTGTTCTCATTGTATTACAGATAAATCACGTTTAAGCACATCACCTGAATTCTAATTGATCTGGATTTATCAAACGGTGACCTCAGTAATCCAATCAAACAATGAGGATTAGGTCTCAGTGATGGAAGTAAGGTTTACTTTCAGGGACAAAATATCACAGATTTTCATTTAAAAGTGAATGTCTTCAAAACAACAAGTTTGAGGAACGCAATAATTATGACACAAAGGTTTGTTACCGTGTGGTAATTTGTCTCTGAGGCGTTACAATCTTCCTTTGTGTTACTCCAAGTAATCAGAATCATTTGATAACTGCACTTAAAGTTTCCTTCTGTTTCACAACGAATGTTGACACCTCCAGGATATTATGCCTCATTTTAAGCTACTTAGACATTCTCAGTCTCCTGTGGAGCTGTCTGCAGGGTGACTGGTGAAGATTCGGGGGCCACACACTACCTTTCAAACATGCGTGGTTCAAAGACTGGATATGGAAGTGGCTTCACATAGCAGTCAGAAAAGTGATGCCTGGAAGAGGGCCTCCCAGGTCGCCCGCCGAAGGCTCACGACACTGGAAATGACTCACTGTGCTGCAGTCCAACTTCAGCAGCTTATCATCTGAAAAGAAAACATTACAATCCTTTTCTTCTCAGTGACTGAAGGCGAAAACTTTCTCCAAGTACGATCCTGCTTTCAACAGACCAGAGGGTTCTACCAAATGGAAAAAGCAGGGAGGGATTTTTGAGATCTAAATACTGAATTATCTTGACGGGCATTAAAAGATCCATTGTATCGCTGAACAAAAGAGGGTGGAGGTTAAAAACCTTCATTATGTTCAGTTCTTTCTCTCCGTTATCAAGTCGCATGTACATCATCGACTGAATGGAGGAAAACACCTCATTTCCGAACAAAGATTTCAGCAAGGTTATGACAGAAAATACTCTTGGGCTGTCATTGAAGGATTTTCTCTCAGGACTTGCCATTGGACAGATTAATTAAACAAGGTCAGAAGCGATGGGGCTGCTCTTCTTTCAGAATAAAGAAGCAACATTTACTGTAGATATTATAAACCGTGCTGGGAGGGGAAGACCAGCTGGTTCCTATTTAAAAAGGTCATAACTGTGTTGTTCTTCTGCTGGTTGATGCTTTGGATTCTTTTTCATTTGACCTGGTCTGGGATATAGTGGTCATCTCATGTGCAGCCCACTGCGTGACAGCACCGAAGCACTAACTCTAGCTCAGTAAGGAGAGTGCGGTCTCTTGGATGTAGCTGTAAGTCAAACAATAACCATTTGCACGTGTAAGAAATCTTCCAGGTGTAGAAAGCGGTCTGAAATAGCAGCTAAGCAAATGTAATGTGGTTGTAATGTTTACTCTGTCGACCATTTTCAACACTGAGGTGGATTTCAGGAGTCACAACACAGACTCACTGTGGTTATTTCTGTTAGCGTGTATTTGGCCACTCACCTTGGTGCCATACAGAAAAAATCCCTCACATTTTCACTTGAATTCATTTGAAACAGGCGTCCAATCCACTGCTCAATCTCCGAGAGAGAAAACTGCCAAACAAGAAGCTTTGCTGTTATGTGACCAATCTTCTCTCCCTGGTGAGAGAAATGAGCTGAAGAATACGTTGAAGGTCAAAGTATTATCAGCAAAAGAAAGACTAAAATAATGATTGCATTAACATGCAGCTGAGGGGCTGTGTGATCTTTAAAGACTTCCAGGAAAGGAAGTAATACAATGGCGGCTCCTTCTGTATTCTGCCATCACGCTCCAAGCGAAGCAACACACGAAACAAATGTGAACAGAACTCCCCCCCCTCTGAGGCACGCACGCTCGCAGCTATACTCACACTCGTGTGGCAACATGCGAGGAAACATGTAAATGGAATAACTGTTTTTAAGTTTGATTTATTGTCATTTATTTTCACATTTTTAATGCTTTATTTCTGCTTGGGTGCACTTCCATTTTTCCTGCCTTTCAATTTGTTTTTTGATTTGCCTCTGTGACATTTTCATCTGAATGAATCTGTTATGCTATTCTCCATCACAGGCCGCCACAACAACAGGGATTCAACCTGAAAAGAGTTTGTGAAAGCGTCAAAATTAGTTTTTTAAACACCTGGTGTCCTGCAGAAGATGATAAATCCAAGAATTTTTAAACACAAAATCTAAGACAAGAAAAAGGAAAATGGACACTGCAATAAATCTGCAAATACAGTCCGTTTGTATAAAAGGACTTTATGATCATCACAGTTCTACCTTATCAAGGGTTCATGAAGTTGTTATCCTAAAATGTTAGCAAACAGTTGCCTATTTACACATCCAGCGGTCACAGAGCAACATTAGCATTCATCTGGAGTCGTTTTTGTGTGCACATGATGAATGTTAAGTCCAACACTCGTTTGAGCTTTGTTTCGTCTCCACAACCTCCTGACAAAAATATCTGCATGTCATATTCTCATTCACACTGTCAGCGTTCACGCTACACAGACGGACCATCCAGATACTTGCTCTGTGGTATTATTTTCATCATTAAACCTCCACTGACTCAAACATACAATATAATAATAATAATAATAATAATATGTTACCTTACGCTAGCACGGCTGTCACTATAGCAGCTTAGTCATGAGGACACGTTTTTGTCACATGCAGTCCATCCATCCATCAGCTATACCTGCTTATCCTTTAGAGCGCTGTGTATAGAGCTGCACTAATTAGTTAGTTTATTCATAGTTTAGTCAGTCAAAAAAAGGAACTTGTTCCAGATCCAAACGGAAATTCCTTTTAAGCACAAATGTGATATTTCCAGGTTCAAGAATTTGAGGATTTGCTGCTTTTCTTGGTTTTACTTTATAGTAAATTTTACATTTTTGGATCCATCTTTCAACATCAAGGATCTGATATATGATTATTAGCAGAATGTCACGCGCTAGCTGCTGTCTTTTTTTTTCAAATCTACATTTGAGTTTCCTTTTGCCCACATGTTGTTGGACAGTGACTCACATAAGACAACGTCGCCTGTTGTGTTTGCAAGTTGCAGACAGGAAAATAAAAAGCCAACCTCGCTGTGGTTTCTGGGTTTCAGTTGTAACAGAAATAGCCCCGAGTTGGAGAGATGTGAGGCTTCATTTGCAGGGGAGGTAAGACTTAAGGTTATGTTTGTCACAAATGTCACTCCAAATCACTGCTGTAGAGAGAAAATTCACCTGGGTGTGCATTTTGTACCTTAGGTCACTTTTGACAAAAGCCGACCATGGAGCTGATTCACTTCTTTAAAAAGAAATGTGCACAAAACTACTTGTATAACAAATTGAATCTAACTTTAGCAGAATATTGCACTGAACACAGCACTAAAATATTCATATTCAACCACTAATCGTCTAAATAAATTTAAACCAGGTTAATATAAACACTACACTGCTTGAATACATGCATATTTCATGCTAGCCTGTGAAGCATTAGCATAAAGCTGTTTGGTTTGGCTTAAACTATCTCCATAATGAATACAAGGCTGATTTGGCAAAAGAGAGGCAACTCTGAACTGAAACAATGGAGAAGGCTGCAGTGACTGAAGCAGAGAGCTCCTTTCTTTTACCACATCGGATGCAGTCTGTGTGAAATAATGATTCAAGGACAGAAAATATCATTTTGGTCATGGAGGGTTCATTTTGAATGTCGGGCAGAAAACAGATGACCCAAACAAGCACCGACCTATTGATCCACTGTTTCTGAAACCTGTTTGCAGGCCCTGGCTATAATGCGGTATAGATAATGTATTGAAGTGAATAAAGCTGCATTAATTGATTGTTCTGGCCACGGGGAGGCAGCAGAACAAGTCACTTTATAAATGATTTAATGGTGAATGTGTTGGAAAACAATTGCCTATTTACACACCAAGCAGACTTGGAGCAGCATTAGCATGCATTTGGAGTTGTGCTTCTCTTCACCTCATACAAGTAAGTCCAACACTCACTCTGCTTTCAGCTCCGGTAAAGTTTCTCATCAACTTCTGAGGGAAATGTCTGGCTTATTTTTGCCACATGCTCCACTATGTTCACCAGCTGGTCACTCACTTTGTGTGTGTGCTGTTTGGCGCTGGGCAGACAGAAACAGTCATACAGGTCTACCTGAGCTGTTTCACAGAAAAACTAAACAAGACGGAGTGCTGCTTCTGGAAACAGGGTTACTGGCGACCGAAAAACCAAAACACTGAGCTAAAAGACACTAAAAGCCTACACAGATCTGAGGCCAGCAGCAGAGTCGAGGAGAATGATCACTCCTTCACAGAAATAGTCATTTGACCCATTTATAATATGGATACATGTGGATGTATTTGGTGCTTGTGTCACAACATGGTTTTGCTGTTTTCTGATGCCGACATCTGGCATCTTAACTCCCGTTCAGATTTTGGGACCTCGTTTCTGCTTTGCTCTAATAAATGACAGATTTACAAACAAAAAAAAACAGCAGAGAGTACAGCAGGTTGTTTGAAGCTTAACTATTGTGGGTGTGTTGAAAGCGAACACTGTGTGCACACAGTGCCACAAAGCTTTATGGTTTCAACCCGCGTGACCCAAAAAAGGCTGTGCACCTCTGCGGGGCAGGTGAAATGGGTAAACAACAGAGCTACAACTGCTGCTCTCGTACTGTGGTGTGTAGAAGAACTACAGAGAACTATTTCTGTGCTGCATTTGACGCAAAGTCAAAGACAGATAAGAGAATCCATTAGAAAGAGAAAACGTCACGTTCTAAATTCACAGATGGTTTTCTCCTATTTCGGTCTCGATTGTTTGTTCTATTGTGAAACAGTGCTTCTGGTTTCATGTCGAATTCCGCTGAAAACCTTCTTGGAGCAGCCAAAACTCAATTTGGAAGTTACAATTATTACATAACGACAAACTGAAAACACAAAGCTGATCTTCAGTCGCTGCTCATTTCTGCTTCAGTTGGAACTGAACCAAATCGTGCCGTTAGCGTGGCGATACGAACTGTGCACTTTTATTACATAACGGCACGCTTTAGTCAAACATGATAAAAATGGAAGCAGTGTAGCCATATACTACAAATGTAGTTAAGGAGTTAAGTATTATTTTCACACATTAAACATAATTGTCTTTAAAGCTGCACTTATGAATATAATATTTTTATAAATGGATCAAATCACTGAGTGTTCTATGAAAGGAGGCTTTTGTGGTTTCCTCTCAAAGAATTACCATCAAACTCTACAGTTCCCCTCCGCTCTATCAAAGCCCTGATAAACTGACAGCACGCTGCTGTCGAGCCGTGATGGTGGAGTTTTTTTGGCTAAAGAGCCAGATATTTCCAGGAGTTGGTGGAGACCAAAACACAAACTGAAAAATGTCAAGTGCATAGTCAAAATATATGTATTGCAGCTTTAAGTTTGCCTTCATTTTGGTATTACCCACACAGCCTATTATTTATATATATATAAATAGTCTCTATATTAAAACAGTTTTGGTGTGCTTGGTTTATTTCAGTTGAATTGATTAAGAGAAACATGCCTCATGTCTCATCAGGGGAAGTGAAGCCGTTACATGTTTCTGACTGAACGCTCTGGTAATGTAGCAAAACAGCTTTCGATCTTTCTCATTGGAAGTTATAGTACAACACTTTTTAGATATCTAAAAGCGATCAGAGCTATTACCATCACCAAAATAAAACCAAACCCAGGAAGAGGCAATTATATTCCTATTTTCTGTTTCCACATTATGAACCCCACTCTGTATTCTTCTGTGGATTTCTTTGGGGATTTTTGAGGTAATTCAAGAATGCAGAATGTGAACCAAACCACAAAAAGACCATCAAATATCGCATTGCGGGAAAGAAAAAGGCTCTGCTGCTGGTCATAGCAATGAATCCTTAAAAATGACATAAACCCACATCTTAACGATGATTAATGCATTCATGATTTATCAAAGCTACTAGCACTGTGGACAACAAATCATTACTACTCATGAATATGTATAATGCCAAAGGTTTGGTGTTCGAATGAAACGCTCATGATGCATTGTTAATTACTTAAATGTGTGCATGGACTGTTGAAAGCACATTATGTAGCATTGCATGTTACATTATCATTGCAACACTTTACTGCCACACCTTTAGACTAACGTGTTTAAAACAAGCGTTTATTAATCGTTTCGTTTTTCAGTAGTAATTGTTCGTTGATCAAGACAACCTTTTTTTAAAAAGATGCGTAAAGATGCGTCTTCAATTCAGTGACACGGGGAAAAGGAAAGATATAACTTCAGAAGAATAAAAGGTACGATGCAGGTCCTGGGATCTGTGTTAGCCCAGATACACTGGAAGGAGTGAGAAGAAGGTTTTACTTCTCTAAAGACAAGCAGGAAGCAAAAGAATAATATGATGAAGCTAAAACCTCCTTAACCACAACAGTTTATTCTCCCTAGAGGGATTAAACAAAACATTACCTGGGTAAATACATTCTGAATTATAGCAATAGATAATGGAAAAATACTCCAGAATACATGTTATCATTTATCAATATTGTATTGTAAACAAAGTCTCACAATCAATGCAACTTCCTTATTTGTCAGACATTTTAAATGTATTGCTTTCTTAAATACCTTTTCTTTTAGTCAAAATTGACATGGGCTATTTTCACAACACACTCAAGCTAAATTACACGAGTGAATTGTAATTAAACAAAATAATACCTTCAGTCAGATGCTCTACCTGCTGTCAGATCTACAATTGGCCAATCAAATCCAAAAGGTTAATCATAGTAATTCTGAGAAAATTACAGGGTTTTTTCACGTAACAGAGGGATATTAGTTAGGAGAGGCAAACATGCAGGCCACTGAAAACAAAGCCTAACCAGTTCCCCGTAACCCGTGTAACATAAAGTTGCCAAATAAAATGATAGATTATTTTTTTGAACAAACAATGAATAGTTTGGTCGTTGAAATGCCAGAAAATTGTTCAAAATTCAAAACTTCACCAGTAAATAACAAAGAAAAGCAGCAAATCTTCACCTTCCAGAGGCTAAAACCAGAGAAATGCTTGGAAATGGACTGAAATTATTAAATGATTGTGAATACAGCTGCTGACTGATCATTTCAGATGCTTTTTAAGCACATATGAATAATCCATCACTGCATCTCCTTGATACAGATTTGACAGATCAGTTTTACAAGAAAGTTTTCTGCAGGGAGGAATAAAGAGAAGCAGCCAACACAACTCAAACCGCAAACATGTCATCAAGGTTAAACTAAAGCTTCTTGTGCTTTTACTCCCACTGAGCCGCCTCAGAGGATCTGATCACGGTGCAGTTATTTAACCGTGTATTCATTCATTTAGAGGTCAACCACAGATTAAAATCAATGCCCCGAGAACGCACAAATAAAGTCACCTAACATCACGCATTACCTGCTTGATTCTGACCATTTCTTTAGTTCTATGTCACTTTCCCAAGAGCTCCTGATTGCGGCATTCGCTTGATTTGTGAGAAGAAGACCTCCGGTGCACCGGGCGGCTACTTCTTGCAAGAAATCCCCTCCCAAGACGTCTGACTCAACCAATCACAGCTTCACAAGCTCATTTGCCGCCACAGTGCTGTCGCTGCACCGTGGCATCTGGATGATGAAACTGGAATAACACAGAAACAAATGTTGCTTCTCCTCTATTATTAGTATTTCACATACAGAATGTAAATCAACAGAAAGGCCAACGCCTGCATCTGTTCTGTGGTGTATCAGCCAGCGGGGGATTTTAATTGGGAACCCCCTTAAGAACTGAGCCATTAACAAACACACAACTGTATTTGTACATTGCTGCAGTAACATGGATAAACTAGTGAAACAAATGAAAAAAGTGTGCATGATCAGCAAAGTCCTACCTGAGCAAACATTAATAAAACGCTCAGACGTTATCAGTTTTCTGGCTGTGAGAAGTTTTCCATCATCAGCACAAACACAATTAATGGAATTTCTTTCTAATAAACTGTCTAAATCAGTTACAAATATCCAGCAGGTATTTGTAAATGCTTTGCTGCAGCATCAAGACCATTCTGATGGTTCATTGTACCCTAAATACAAAGTTCACTTCATTTTTCCTTAATGTATCATTGGCTTCACAAATGTGCTTCTTTTACCTTCAGTTACCTCCTTACTTCATTGTTAAAGTGGTTTGAATTATCCACTGCATGTTAACACAAGTATACATACAATATAATGCAAACATGTCTCCATAACTGATCAAAAACAACAACACAGATTAAAACTATGTCAACTTTTGTGATGTTCTGGATGCGTGGTGCTGGGCAGGTTTCCCAGGAGAAATCCTTAGTGGAAGAAAAGGAAATGATGCATTTTATGTTTCTGGCAGGAAACACAGAGGCTGCACGGAATAAAGAAAGGGGATGCTGCTACCCACAGAAACACAACATCAACAGAAAATCATGACCTCAATATAGGAGTTGGAATTACTATCATAATGAAGCAGTGATTTCCTCGCTGTTTAAATCTAACAAATATCTGTGACTCATAGGTACTGAAGCAGAGTTGGGAATAAAACCTATTTCAGACAAGATGCTCAGCTTTTAATTGAGCTACAACAACTACATTTCTCTACACCTGACAGCCAACAAGCTCACAGTTAGGCATGTATCCCTGGAAAGGAAGCCGGTCTGGCAGACTGGTTAGTCTTTGATGAATAAAGACTATTGTAAAAGTCAAAGACAGGGAACACTGGCAACCGCAAAACAGGACAACATGTTGTGTGCATCCTGCTTTGTTCCAACATTATCACTGGCCAACAGATCATTGGGGAACTTGATTTACCAAAGTCACCCTGATCTGCTTCCCAGACAACCTTTCAAGTCAATTACTGAGAAAAATACCCCCATTAGTTTTAAGAATTCCCCTTAAAGACTGTAAACCATTGATATTACAAACCCTGCAGGTCACACAGATTATTAACTTCAGTAAAGTCAGAGACTGCACCTATTTAATTACAACCAGTGTTAATGTCATATCAAATGAGAAAAATGTAATCGTTTTCCATTGGCTTTAACCTCCATAAAAAGTTTGCACTGAAAATCATTAAAAACTTCAAAGACAATTCCGGTCCTTGCTACCTGCAGTAAGTGCTCTCAACGTCAACATGGACATTTTCAGGGAGACGTTTGATCCGTCTGTCTGATTGTGATACTACAGAGCACGGGATGACAGGTTCTTGATTTGCACATGTAAAGCTAGATATTATCGGCCACTGACATGAAAAGCTGTTACCATCAGTGACCAGCTGCTCCTGTGTAGACGATAGGGGACTTTTGATTACCGTCCCCATGCAGTGAACTCGAGCGGCTACCTCTAGCCACATCTAGCAATCTGTAAAATTACTTCTGGGCTTTGTGCTCTCATCTGCACATTTAAGCACGAGTGCTGCTATGGCAGCTTAATCTTCATTCAGTCAATCTCTCTGACCTCTTTCTTTCAGCCCTCCTACTGCTGAGGGGACTTCAGGCTCTGCACTTCCAGGGAGATGTGTCAAACAAGAATAGAGAGACAGCTGGTATACATTTCTCAGGGATGTGGAAATCAGATTGTCAGACGACCCCGTGCACTGCTCCCTGACTTCAGAAGGCAGAAGCTACTGTCAGTGTCAATGATGCCCCGTGGATGATCCCCACACTGTTCAGCAGAAACGCCTTTTCACTGGATTAGAAGAGACAGTGTTACACAGCAAATATTGCCTTCTTGGGTGGCTTAGAAAACGTTACTACAATAGTAAATTTGCAGAAGGACTGTTTATCACACCTCTTTACTTTTCTAGATATTTTCATTCTAGCGCAGCATGTGCTGGTAGGCTTGTCCTCCTCCTGACCCCCTCCCCCTTTTTTCTTTTGTTTAGTTGAGGTTTTGTGTTATTTATTAGTTTATCACTATAGAAATGTGCAATGGACAATTCTCCGGAAGATGATAAAGGAACATTGCAATAAAGTATTAAAAAAGAATCAATAAAATACCCAACAAGTCATTAAACTGAGGTTCAATACATAAAACAATCAAAGAATTGGTTTATTGCATATACAGTACCACAAACTTTGGTGTTGCCAGCTCCAGATCCTTCTTTCTCTGTTGTGTTGTACATCAAAATAGTACTCAACTACCTCCAAACTAAGAACAGCAGACATGTTTCAAGCATTTGTTTTGCCAAGAAATCTGTTCTTAGCTTCACTTCAGCTGATGAATCTTCAGCTTGAACAAGATGCAGCCACCAACAGGATCACGTGACTGTGCAACAGCTGCTCTGCCATCCCTCAAAAGGCTTTCAATTCCCACCAGATGTGACTTTAAAAAGGTGTGCCTGTTACAGGTATCATCATCTCCATGGTGACCAAGATGGTGTCGACACCCCTGCATCAAATGTGGCATCCGTATATTACCATGACAGCAGCTGTACTGATGGTGGCCAAGCTGGCGCTGATGTCCCGTTAAATCCAGATGTTTCACTCGAGCACTCTTGTTAATTCTAGATACTGTGAGGATTTTCTGAGCTCACACACAAAACAGACCCGTGTGATGCAAGTCCATCAAAACTAGAACTACTTTATCTACATTTCATTCACATCTTGACTTCATCACCTCTAATCTTACCCTTTCCAAGCACCCACCTCATCACCTGCTTTGTCTGAGGTGGTACTTTTTATTGTTTCACAGTGACAAAAAGTGGCAATACAACTAAACCCAATTCTATTGGAGTACTTTTGAGAAACATACAAGTGCCACCTCAACAACTTAAAAGTGTCATTTAAATTGTCAACGTTGTGCAACACAAAGATCTCAAATAACTGCTGTCATTTAACTTGTTGGGAAAGTCCAGATTTACCTTCACTTGTCAGACTGGAGGGGATCATTTTAGAGAATTCAGAAGTTTTTATTGACCTGCACAATCCCTCACCAGGAAGGGCTGGAGCATTTCCCAGCATGCACTGGGCAGAGGCAAGAAATTACCATAAACAAGTCTGCAGTTCATCACTGGCTGAAAGGCAGATAATTACACTAGCGGGTAAAAACTCTAGAGAACTCACTTCCTTATTGCAGCGACATGATTTTGCTATTTAAAGAATAAAAATAAAGCTCTGCTTTTCCACTGTAATTAACAAATACTACGAGCAATGAATTGTACTCACCTACTCCAAAAGTATGCAGGGAGGACATCAGCATGAGACATAAAGAAAGAAAGAAAAGGAAAACATTATTAGCTTTAGATTTGTTTAAATAGTGTCACAATAAGAGGATCATTTAAGTAATTGCTGTTTATATCAACATTAATATGCGAGTTGTGTTGCATTTGAAAATGTAAAGGTTGACAGATTTAATAGCTTAGGACTGAATAATGAATTACAGCAACAACATGTCTGAATTTTAAAGCACCAACATTTAGGTATTCATTGGTTAACAAACAAAACCTCAGATTCCACCGTCACACACGTCGCAGCTGTGTGTTTGTGGTTTCAGGTTCAGGCTGTGGGGAGTTCACAGTGGCAACATTCTGATTTCCCCATAAATGATTGTTAGACTGAGGCCTCGCTGCCAAAACCCTGTGCTCATTGCTTAACGAGTCTGAAAAATCCAATCAGCATATGGGAAACATATCTTGGTGTTATACTGTATGTGACAGAGCTCAGAGTGGAAACTAAATCTTCTTCTGTGTGAAACTCGATTCACAATGTCACTCCTGACAGATGGCAGAACTTAGTTTGGGCACGAATTCACAGTATTTTTAGAAGGTGCTTTAACAGTGGTGAGTGATTCAGTTCGGACAGCAGATAAAAATACTTTCTAACCACCTGATGCACATCTCATTTGGTAACAACAGCTACAAATGTTTTAATACATCTGTCATGTCGTTAAAATAGAAAACATCCAGTGAGATTATTGATTCAAGTCCCACCAAAGAGTTTATTCACATTAGTTTGTTTCACAGTTAATGATCAAAGACACACGTGGAACCAATCAAGGCCATCAGTTGTCCATTACCGACTCCGCTGAATTCTTATTATTGTGTAAATGCTTCACAGCTCGTTAATATGTGTTGAATCCCAGCTCTTAAATTACATGACGACCACTTCTGTAAGATTTCACTGGATTGTTGGTGGAAGCAAAACCTCAATACAATACAGACCATCACATAAACAAGAGAAAAGACATGTCCAAGTCTAGATTCTACCCAGAAGATCACTTTATGTCTGTCAGGAGAGAAAGTCAGGTGGAATGCAGTTCTTTTGTGAACATATTCTGCAAATTTACAGAATATGATCATGTTGTCACGCACCACAGGGAAGCAGAACCTTCTCTACGCAACACGTTGGCGGGAGAAAAGAAATCTAATCAAGTGAGCAAGCTCAGGTTGTAAGGATGGCACACATCTGTTGGCATACATTATCTCAAATCCTACGTAGACAACTGGTTGGTATCTGCCTTAAAAGGTCAGCGGTGGGAAATGGAGGCGTCAGCGGAGTAGTGGTGATGGAGTGGGTGAGCGCAAAGTTCGGGTTCACCTGGACTGGGAATCTTTATGCCCTTATTGACAAAAGGTCAAGGTAACTAACGATCTGTGGGAAAAGGTTACACCTGTCTTAACGAATACACCTCATCCTATTTACATAGCCTGCCATCATGCATAACAACGGGCTGTTAAATAACAGGATGCACAGCGTTCACAGAATGTGCATGCTTACTGCTTGCTTGAAAACATGAATGAACCAAAATAAAGGATTGATTGTGCCACACGTACACAATTCTCACTTAGCTATCCAAATTATAGAAAACACTCTTTGCATTTTATTTAGAAAACAGTAGCTGCAACATGTTCTCTGCTTAAATATTAACTATGCAAGATATCTGATGTTTCTGGTGCAGAATGCATTAATATTTGTTGCCTGTGGTCAGATTTAACTTTAAAAATGTATGCTTTAGCAAAGCTTTGAAATGAGTGTCTGCAATGAAGCAGAGGGGGGGGCGGGAGAGACGCTGGATGGCACACTGAAGAAAATAGATCCGGCTTTAGAAGCTGAGGTCACGCTGTGTTGATGGTTTAAACCACAGTGTCCATCCCTTTAGAGAGTGTGGACAGGAGTGAACGGAAGGTCTTTTTGATGCTTTCAGGTGCAAGCTCTGAATATTCTCAATCGGCATGACTTGAGAATATTCAGGGAAGTTCACGACTCACTGGTGCTATTCAGAAGTTGCCTCTTCTTGGGAAAGTGAGGATCATGCCAGGGTTATACAAGCTCTTCATCTCCCACATAAATAGACCTAGAGGTATACAGCTGGAAACCATCTCCCTCTGGATTTGTCGCTGCATTTCCCCCCCCACACTTTCCCCCTGGCTAAATGAAGAGGAGACATTTTATTTGTTTGGTTCGTGGAAGTTAATAGTTTTATTTTCTATGAATATAAAACATGATGGCTTTTTGTTGGCATAAATCAAATTATGCATTCCGAGACTGAACGAAAGAATGAGAGCAATGTGACAAAATATTTATCACTTTTTGAGTTGATCGTCTGGAAGGATAGGTTATTACTGAGATTTATCTCCATTTATTTTACGTAAATATCATTCATCTCAGTGATACACAGGTAAGGCAGAGCTGACACCGTCGGCTATGTGGGGGGGGCAGTGTGCAGTGTTGTCTGTTACCCATGTTAAAATCACTTACCTTGTTACCTTGAACTGTTTATTGTAGTCTATAATGTACTGAATAGTACACTGCTACAAAGCTGCACAACAGAAATGTTAAAGATGACGTTGCCATCTGCGTTTGTTCCTCCATTCATCAGGATCTGAAGGCAGCCGGTGTCACACAGCCCTTCTTTATTATGTTATGTTACAGGTCTTGTGGAAGCACGAGGAAATCTGGTCATGGTCATGAAAGTGGTTGGTTGAAGTTAAGGAGCTACAATGTGGACAATAACTAGTATGGTGCTTAATTCACCTTAATATTATAGTCTCATAGGCAGTCAATGCAGAATGTAACGCTCTTTGCAAAGTGTTGCATGCATGATATGTTTTCTGAAAGTAAATAGTGACAACCAGTATTTCTAAACTGTATATCAGGTCAGGGTAGGAAAGATTCAAATATTAAAGCTACACTATTCAACTATGCACGCTGGCAACTCCAAAACACAGCTGTGCCTGAGGGTTACCTCAGCTTCGGCCTGGAGACTACAAATCTATAACAGAAAGCCTGTGTCACAAACTGGAGGCGTGGGGTTTGTTTCCCAGCCAGGGAGCATTTGACATTATGGCTGCATTATGGAAAATGTACAGGATGCAGAGTTCGTTTATACGTTTTTTGTGAGTCCCCCAAATCTAAGTGGAATCTGAAAGTGCAACAACAAATTACAAGAGTGCCCCTTTACCAGCACACATCCTGCACAGTAACAGGTCGACTGCACACTGCAGCTTGCATTTAGTACAATAAAGAAGTCTGCATTTTACCAAAGGGAATAACAAGGTCACAGATGTATTTATTACAGAGAATGTGCCTAATGCAGCTTTAAACCCTATTGATTGTTGCATTAGTGCTAGGTATATAGCCCCTAATAATATATTGCACAACTTCATGCAAAGGGCTGGATACAGATGTATTCAGTATGGCAGCTACAAAAAGACAGGTTTAAAAAAGACAAACATGATAATTGGATAGCATTCCTCGGGTGTCTCAGGTTAGTAAATAATCCATTCTGATGTTTCCTCCCTCCATCATGTGGCAGAAACAAACAACACAGGGTCATGTCTATTACTGAAGGAAGAACCTACCATTCTCAGACAAAGTCACATTTGTTGCCTTGTCTGAAATGGGTGATCACTCAGTGTAGGTGCAGTGAACAAAGGGAACACACAGACATGCAAGCAGCCTATAAAACAAGCAAAGCATCAGAGAGGAGCAACAGAGTGGGTTTACAACGAGTTTATCTGTTTAGATGTGGTGTTTCTGACCATTACTGCAAAGAAAAACTTGCATCAAGTGTGAATATAAAACTTTAATAAGCCATCAGGCAGATTTAATACTTTGCCACCGATACTGTGGGTCCTCAGTGAAAAGCAGGGATGCATGGAGAGCTTGCTGTATGTTCAGGAATTAGTTCACTTTTTGATGAAGGTAAAAGGACACAGCGCTCATCTTTCCATCATGGCAGTGTGTGTGTCGAGTACAGTTCTTGGTGAAAAACAAGGCCTATCTGGAGGAGACATGCAGCAGTAAGCAAGCCTAAATCAGGCACTGTTGCATGGCAGATAATATGAGCTGCTGGCAGTGGAGGAGGAGGAGGAGGGGGTGTTTGCAGACTGAAGGTAGAATCTGCTCCATGGGAAAGGGACACTGCTGATGCTGCTGCCATCGATGTCCAGTGAGGTCCCTTCATTAGCCTCTGTGTCCTCAGTTTTCTGCTCTCGCCTCTCTCGGTGTTCTGTTCACCCTCCACAGAGCGATGGGGAGGGCTCTCTGAATAGCAATAACCCTGCCCAGCATCCATCCATCTCCTACTTCATTAAAGGGGCTGCAGCGTTATTGCTGAGCTGTAATGATTTCACAGATCTCCCTCCCATAGGCCGAGTTTCTTAGGCTCTCAGAGATGTCATAAAAGGGAACACGTGAGATGTAAAATGTATGTGAATTAATAATTTCTTCGGTCCCTGGAGGAAGTTTGTCTGTGTGTGTGTGTGTGTGTGTGTGTGTGCGTGTGTGTGCGTGTGTGTGCGTGTATGCACGCATACTCCGGGCTACTGCTTTATACTTCATACAGGTTGATTCAAAATTTATGTTGCCAACTCCTTTGGCACTGGAGAGTTATTGCAAAAAAAGTCAAATGAAAGGCCGCAGCAATACTAATGCAATTCAGATATATGGCCACTGCTTCTCATTCGCATCCCGGGATGGTAATGCAAAAGAGATGATGCTTTATGCAGACTAATCCAGCAGAAACACATCAACAGAAACTGGTGAAATGAAAGAACAAGATAGGGTTCAGAGCCCTGTGTACAGACTACAGCAGGCTCATACACTCAAAACCTTTTTATGTTCGCTATAAAAAATCCTGTAAAAAGCACAAGCTTGAAATGTCGATCCTCTAAGAAGCCATTTACAGCAATTGGGAGACTATTTGAGGGTTTTATTTGTGTTTTCTTACATACAGACATTTAAATGTGCTATCCGTGTCATTTTTAAATACTTAATTATAATTGTCATAAGTGAAATAAACTGACAATCACCGTAAAGGAAGTTAGATCATTGTAGCGATGAGTAGCAGCCTGTAGCTCATGGCATCAGTATTGTTATATGTAGTGTTAATCAAATTTAAGACCACATTTCCTACTAAACACCCTGTCACTGGGGATCTGTGCATCATTCTAACATGTGTCATTAAATAAATGAGGGTGATTAGTCCAATGCCACTCCCGGAAAGATTTAGTCCTGTCCAAATACGGTCACTGTAGCGTCACACAAAGGCCTCAAATGTGATGCGGTAATCATTTACTGAGAGCACAATGCTACAAAGAGCACCTTTAGGACCGCCTTCATGCAGTGTCATTTGTACAGCTCTATCTTCCCTATTGTTTTTGTTAGCGTGCCATTTTTTTCTATATGATTTAATGCCTGCCGAGAGTTGGATAATCACTTTCACCACTTGTAGACAGCAAGCTGTGACAGTCCATTATATTAACCTACAATACAGCATGTGTCACTAAAAGCACTATCATTTGCCTGAGACATCACATTATTGTCCAGTCTATAGTTACCATGACGCGGTGAACTGTGCAGTGACTGATGTTGCCAGATCAGGAAATGCTATATGGATCATTTTTGTGAGTAAATGACCAAAACTCAGTAATGATGTTCACCCAAAATATACCTGGCATTAGTACATTATGCCCAGTAATGAGCCATGAGGTTATGCACTTTGAACCTGTCTGAGATTCTGCTCTGTGGTCTACAACCTCCAGGTTTCAGAGTTGTCTCACAGTTCAACACCACAGCAGTAGTGGCTGAGAAGTGTGTAAGGTTCACACTGATAGAGTGCTTGTTTAGAAGGCCACACACACGCCTGAATGCAGCCATTAATCATAAGCATTGGCAATCCAATCAATTATCCAACAGGGAGAGCTGAAACAAAATCCATGAACTCTTGAGTCAATGAAGTCAATGAACTCTGACCTTTTCACCAATCTCAAGTCACCCACGCTAATCAGACAGCTGCACCTACATCGACATACCGAGACTCGGCACAAGCGTGGAGGCTCCCAACGCCCAAATAGTTTAAAGCCTCCCAAAGTCCCACACAGATTAGAAAGACGGAGGGAGCAAAGAGTGAAGGCTGGGTGTGAATAAGAGTGATAAAGAGTACAGGAAGGGAGACAGCATGGAGACACATCACTTATCTGCTACTGATGCAGTGTTCACCTCCGCCAAATAGATCTGTCAGACTGGAGCTTCTCAAGGCTCCTGAAGGGAAACTCAATTAAAAGAAAACGCAACCCCGACATCTCTCAGGTTCTCGGGCCAAAGTAAAGAGACACAGAGCATGACTTTAGTGATAGTCCATAAACTAACAGTGCTGCTGCTTCTCAGTGTCAGATCCTGCTGTCTGTCAGAGCAGTCAGTCAGTGCAACGGTCACTTCTGTCAGGAAGCTCGCAACATCAACACTCAACAGTCCAGTGGAGGTGGAAACATGGACGTGATTTCACAGGTTCTCAACGAAGCTGTACCACCAACTGACCGGGAACTCACTCCCAACGCCCGAGAGGAAAGTTTTTTTTTTTTTAACTATACATTTAATGAATACATTAACATGCCCAAGCATGTACATGACCTTTGTTTGAACATATCACTCATGATCTGATCAGTCATGTGCTGTTTGTTTCTAAATGAAGGAGAGCTTCAAATGAACAGTGTGAGGGCCACCATAGACCCATATTAAACTCTATAGAAGAAATGCAACACGGCTTAGTAGGTGCAGCTTCCCTGAACATTAGATTTTCTACCACAACTTTCTTTCATTACACCAGCACTAATGTGCACTTGCCATTTTGGAGATGGAACAGTTCACGCAAGAAGGACCCTCGCAAATTGGACCATCACCACTCAGTGTGGCAGCGTCTTCTTTCTACTATTCCTCTCCTGCAATGTTTAACACCTGATTAAAATGGGACACAAAACGTGTCATTGAAGTCCACATCCTGATGTTTTTAATCAAACACCGAGTTAGCGCTGTTGCTACCTTCAGAGGCTACTGCTGGCCTAAGTGTAGCTCCTTCACAATAAAAGCACTGGTTTGCCAGTGAAAAGCAAGCAATTGTGTTGTTTCAATCAGACTTAATAATACTTATTTTCCCAACTAGTTTCAAACAGGCTTCCTTGTGGGTCAGCAGGGCGTCTGTTTATAACCGGGTCAGTGTCTGTTCTCGGTGGGAAACTCCGTTCCACTCAGCATCCACTCCTTATCTTGGTTGGACGGCTTGATCGATGAATGGTGAATAAACTCATCTCTCGGCAGCGCTGACCCTGTTGCTTCAGTCTACAGACACAATCAGGGAATGCTGGATGGCAAATCAGTTCCCCAGTTTAGCAAACAGGCGGGCACACATGCAGCCTGAGCGTTGCAGGGGTATTGTCCCAAGGAAAGAAAAGGCAACGAGCCACCCGTGATGAACATTCACAGCCTCATGTTCACTGTTCAAAAAGCCAATCCACACAGCAGAATAGCTCAAAAATGTTCTGAAATGATACATAATGAGGCTCAGAGAGAAGCTTATGGGAAAACAAGAGAAATCACCTGGAGAGACATGATCTCCAATGGTTTTCCATCAATGTGTATGTGGTGGATTTTGATTGCTCAATGACAGTAATGCGTGTTGTGCATGAAACCTGTTGAATGTGTGAACATCAAACTTAAAAGGATGCGTCCAGCCAAGTCTACCTGAATGCAATACTCAAATGCCCACACAAAGAGGGGATTCCCCACTAAAATGATGCCAACTGTAGAAGATACCTGCATGATGTGGGTAACTCAAACAGCTTAAGCCTCATAACACATCACTTATGTTTCAATAACCACCACAGCAGCTCAACACCTCGGTCCACCTTGCATTGTCTATGTGTTAGCTTTCAGAAAGATCACAGAAAATAATCTCTTCAACCTAAACAAGTATTACAACATTATCTAGCTCTGAGAATTTATTTTGCAAGCTGCAACATATTAATTATCAATGCAATCTCTTCAGCATGGCCTGCACCTGCCAGTCATCATAAAGATCACATGCACACAGATCACATCACATAAAATACAGATATGCTGTTCCTTTCTCGAAAGTATCGGTATTTATTCTGCATCATTCTGCCTCGTTGCGTCTGCTTTTGTGTGACTGCTGTACGGCTGGTCATGTTTTATAAGGATGTTTTCTTTTGAGATGATTTTTAAAATAATTTGTGTCACAATGTTGTGAAGTTAGAGGTTGATGGTTGATCCTTTTGTGCAGGTAGATAAGAACAAATGTATAATTTGCAATTTAGGACCACATTGTGTTGCTGGACTTGTATTGTTTACTCATATTCCAAGGCAGTGCACTCGTTTCAGGCCAACCTTTTGCTGGAACAACCTCTTTCAGACTACTAGAAAATACTTGACTGCTCCAACAAGGAGGAGAAGCCATAGCCTAGAAACAGGAGAAACAAATAATGAATGTTCATTCATTATCTGAATAAAATGCACCTCCTCTGGCCATTCAGAAATGACTATTCTTTGGCCATGCTTTCATTCAAATTAAACCTGCATAACATGGTGACACATTCAGGCATTTAAATACTTCACAAAGCCTTAAACTGTGGCTTTTGACCTTTAAGGACCCACAGATGCCAAAGACCTCAAGAGTGGAGCAGCTAAGCCTATGTGACAAACATGAGTCTAAAAAGATTGTACCCTATTTGGAATACATTATCTTTTAGTTTGTGCCAGGCCAGCTGAGATAACAGATAATTGAAGCACCGAATTGTTATTAAATAATTCTGTTATCATCATCTGTTCATTAGAGGAGAGAAACTAGAGTGCACTGTGTCCCACTTCCACTCAATTTACCAAGACGTCTTCCCAAACTGCCAGAACCACAGTGTTTTCTTCCATATGTGTACAAAGCCAGTTGCTCTTCCACTTAACACTAGACAGAAACGGCAATATGAAAAAAAAAGTGAAACATAATGCCGTCTGTAAGAGACATTTGATGACAAACACGACAGTGGAGAGCATGATATGACTAAACCTGGCTGTCTGTGACCGACTGCTCTCTCACAGAAGGCATGTCAGTAGTTTGTGTTCACAGTGTCACAGGTAGAGCTGAACTCAACAACACTTAGGAAAAGCAGTCCAAAATGTAATTATACACATGAATGGCAAAACAAACCACACGTTTATTTTGTTGAAGATTACATTTTTCATTATTAAGAACGTTTCAGACAATGCCTAATTGTGATTTGAGCTGCAGCAGGAGGAGCCTTAGTTCCGCTGAATTAAATATGCTGCATGTAATGACTTTTGCCAAAATAAGGCAGGAAACACAGGCAGCACACTTAACCTTGGCTGCTGGTGTGACTCCGTTCTCCGCTCTCTGCTTCACCAGGGAACTGAACTCAATCTAACGAGGAATACTGATTAATGAGAAACGTGACGCAGAATGTGTGGAGGATGAGGGGTCTGTAAGTGTGTGTGCCCAAACTACCATTAGTGCCTCTACAAACCCAGCAAGCAAGTAGCTCCACACCAGTAACTAAGGAACCTTCACAAACTGAACCAGGAACTGAAAGAAGGCTGAGGATTAGTCCAATAAACCGATTACAGATCTTTTAAAAAGGGCAGCTTTGTTTAAGATGCAAGTCACGCAAATAATAATTATTATAAATTAACGCTGCAAAAAAGACAAGCAGAGGTGGAAAGAGACTGAAAATGTCTCCCGTCTCCAAAGTCCAGACAATCTGATGAGCATTTTATCATTTTTATTTCTACTTTAGTAGAAAGACTGAAACAAATGTAAGTAAAGTATTATTTTGTTTCTCTCTCCCTCATTGGCAACTTTAAATAAGCACTGCAAGAAACATCCACCCCTAATATTGATTTTAGTAGTACCACTGCTTGCTTACCGCTAAGTGGCTGTAGCAGCCTTGGGGTGTGTGCTTTCCCCATCATCACCCCGCCAATCAGTGAATTAAACTCCACCCTCCTAGTGTTTTCCAGTTAGCAGTTAGCAGGGCAGCGACTTTTTTGGACCCAGGAATTTCCTGAGTTCCTAAAAACGTTCCTGGCTTCAGTGAACTACAGTTTTACACTTTTTTAAATAAAGATAGAAATGAAAAGTCCTGTTCAATGTGTACTCTGTTTAATATTGTTCACTCAGTGCACATTACACTGTGGCATGAATCCAGAATACAAGATTAAAGCACAGTTTTAATGATCACAGTAACCTGTGATGGTTAATGACCAAATGTCAGTATTACTTTGACACCATGGCAAACAACGAGGTCAACTAAGCAATGCACAACCGTACAGTTTTATATCCCCAGCCAGGTGTCATGTTTATCACTTCTGTAAACTAATTATTTCCACATTTCACTGATGGCACCTTCTCTGTCCTGCAGTGCAGGTAGACTGGGATTCAGTTCAAGAAGCAGGGTGATGTTGGATGCTGTTGCCACATCTCAGCTGTTTGACTGACTGCTGCAGTCCACCGTCGAGACCGAGACAGTGGGCCTGTTTATTACATGGCTGCTCTCTTTAACTCAAGGATGTTAAATATGAGAAGTATGGAGGGCCCACAGAATCCAGGTTTTCATTCCAGTCAAGGACTACACTTGAAGATGTGCAGTGTAGATTAGCAGCTACAGAGGAGGGAAGTAATCATTGAAAACACTTCCGAACACTTTAGAGACATTTTTTCATTACTTGATGCAGCAGCAGACCAGATGCTGCTAAACACCATGATGTTTGTGCAGAGCTGCATTATTAAGAACATGACAAGACCTCGGTCTCATCAAGATCAACTGATTTAAAAAGATTATTTTAACTGTGAAAATCCATGTATTCATATCACAAACCCAACTTACTCTACAGGAGTGAACCGTCCTGTACATCGGTTCCTCGAGCAATCAATTAGTTGAATTTTAAATGTACGTTTCTGAATCTCAAATGTGAATATTTGCAGTGTTGTATGATGTTTATTTCTGGTGCAGTGGTTAGCACTGTCGCCTCACAGCAAGAGTGTTGTGGGTGTGTGTCCGTGTGGGTTCTCTCTGGCTTCCTCTCACAATCCACAGACATGCAGGTTTGGTTAATTGACGACTCTAAATTTCCCGTAGGGTTGACTGCGAGCGTAAATCCTAGTCTGTCTGTGTGTCAGCCCTGTGATTGACTGGAGACCTGTCCAGGGTGTACTCCACCTCTCGCCCAATGTCAGCCCCCCCACACATATCCCACTAAGGATAAGCGGATATAGATGATGGATGGATGGTATATTTTTCGAACACTTCACAATTTAAGAGGTACATTTAAACCACTGCTGTGTTATCCATTTAGTCCCTGAGGAATGTGATGGCCGTGAACAAATCACATTCTAACCTCTTATCTATTTGCACTCAAACACACCAGAAACCCCTCAGACAGGCAGTCAGGCAGGGCGACAGAAAGACAGAGTCAATAAAATCACATGAAACCTCTCACGCTTACACATCACTGGAGAAACATGAATCCATGGCCACCAGCGCACACTTTAATCACCACTAAATCACACGATGTAGCAATTATGTCTGCAGATCATTGCTTTGGCATTTTGGTCTATTGGCGCCTGATATAGCCGCACCTAACGGGTCAAAAGTGTTTAGTTGCATTAAATGACTCTCGTCAGCTCTAATTTGCATATTTATCGTCTTTACAGAATTCAATAGCACTGTGAACTCGTAGCCATGTTAAGTAATGACAACGTATTTTTGTCAGAAACAGACAAATAAATACACGAAGGACCAACCGACTAAACACTGGCCCATTAGATGCAGTGATAAAGTGACAGGCCAAAGACTGCCCCATTAAAAACTAAACACTGATCGAGGAAATACCAGCCCATTAACTACAAACAGACTGGCCCATTAAGTCAAGACAGAGTGTCAAATTAAGACTTGCCCAATACATAACTGAGACTATGACTGAACACCGGCTCATTAAATATTAAGTGTGACTGTCCAATACATGCTAATAGAGCAAAACTAAATAAAAATACCAGCCAATTAAATACTGAGAGACATTTAAGGCAGATTTATTTTATTCTACTTTCAGTCCAGAGTCGAGCCCTCAGCGTTTTCTGCTACTGACGAGTAACTGTCGCATGTCTGAAAGCTGCCATTGGGTGTTTGGTTGGTTTCAAGTTAGTTTACAGTGGGACCAGTAACTTCCTCGAGTCTCTGCTGGTTGCCTGGCAACAGCCAAGAAACAGTCACAACCCCCCAAAAACCTGTGAATATCCACTTACAACACTTTTTGTTTAGTGTGTTGATTAGTGAGCCTCAGAGATGTTGATCGACAGATTTTGTTACCTTTCGTATGAATCTTCTCACCTAACTGTCTGCAAAAAAATGTATTTCCTATAAATAAATTAAACTATTGAGGTCGCCTCAAATTAAAGTGTTGAAAAAAAGGATAATTTCAATATTGAAACAGTAACTCAGGTATCATATTGGCATTTATTTTAAATAATAAGTCAAGGGTTAGACTTTTAAACCCTTCCTGGGAAAGCAGCGGTTAATGTTTAACAGTTGAGTGCTTTCGCTGTCAGTCTGTCTGAGACAGACCAACTAAACACTGGCACATTAAATATTCAAACCTACTGACTAAACACAAGCCCATTTAAGGGCTAAGGCGGGCTGACTGACTAAACACTGACCCATCAAACACTGAGGCAGACAGACGGACCCAACAGCACAGCATCTGTTCAGCATTTTCATTCTGGCTGAGGGGGAGGCGCTCGCCACTTGACCCCGGGAGTGCCATCCCTATCACTCCAACAGCTGAAAGAGCAGCATGAAGCGGCCCACATGCTGTTCGCAAGATTTCGGATGCGGCGCCTCAACATCAGGGTCCGCCTGATTGCAAAAAAGTGGAGGGAACAAAACCTGAATGTTGCTGCAGGATGCTGGGATCTGAAGTGTGCAATTTTATCAACTGCAGGTTGCTTCTGTACCTGGTAAAAATGGTGTTTAGCAGACTGAGATCATCTCCAGACTCCAAACAACTGTTCACCAAGACTGCAGTCAGTAAACACTGTTTAGCATTAATGCTAATGTATACTACTGTGGTTCATATTTATGCCAGCAATGCAAGCTATCACTTTTGATGTCGCTGTCCTGATTAGAATAATAAAAAGGAGAAATGTTCAGAAGAAATGAAGAAGGGGAAAAAGGGGTGGAAAAAAGAGAAGTACTCTCAGTAATGTAGAGGGGAAAGATAAAAGGAAAGAAAATGAAAAACAAAGAGGGAGAAGACTAGTGAGAGATAAGTTAGTTGAAAACGATGTGAGTGAGGAAGATGAAGAGAGACAGATGCAGTGAAGTTTGACGTGACATCAGCCTAGTTTAGATCTGGGAACTGAGAACCTCTTCCATAACAGAAGTTTCAGCTGAGTCCTTGTTATTTTATGCTTTGACACTCACTTCACCAAGATGGAAACCCCTTTATTGGCTGTAGAAAGCTCCTGTCAAAAGGTGCACAATGGAGGGCCAGAAAGCCGCTGAAAGCCTTGTGATTTTATCCAAGTCCACTGAGCGAGGTGGGGCTTTAAGGGCAACACCACAATGATAACTTGTGAGGGTAGAAGGTAATTTAGGTCCAGCCTTCAGGGAAGTGAATGCAGAAACCGCCTGCTTCAGGAACCCCAGAAGATCAATGCAAGGGGCTCACTACAGAGGAGGCTGTACCTCAGGATGGACTCTGCGCTGTCCCTGAGGTGGACTCTGTAATCCATAATGTGACACCAGTTCACACAATGGACTTGTACTGGCCAAACACTGGAGGCTTGTTCTTGGTTTGATCAACATACAAGGGGGTGTGTGCGTTTGGTTTGGCCATACTTTTGAGCACCAACACTCATCTCATAGCTGTTGTGTTCATTCTGTCCTGGCAGCGAAACAACAAACATCTGAGGACTTATCGTGTCAGAAAGCTCGAACCAAAGTGCTTAACAATTAGGGATGGTCTAATTGCATGTGTCTAACTCGTTGAAAACAAATATTGAGGCACATTCTTGCAAATGAGACTCAATTTGATGATTCCTCACCTCTCCAGTGGAGTTTTACACCTCTAGAAGCTCTACAGAGTTTTGGTGGAAGTAATTTGCAGCAATGCACCATCGAAGGCATCTGAGAAGGAGGCTGCAAGCTAGTAAACTTGGATGTAAACCATGCTGAATTTAAAATATTTCAGTTTTGCTAATGTTTTGTGAGGAAGGAAGTGCATCGGCACATTTGTCAGACCTCAAGGATACACACATGAGTTTTGGTGGGTAACACGGAATGTAAACAACTCCACAGGGAACGTGTAAATGGGCTGTTTGAGGACGGGAACTTGATTTTAGGGTTAGATTCGGGGTAAGGGTCAAGGTTAGGCAGGTAGTTGTCAAGATTCAGGTTGAGGTCTGGTGCATTGCATCGTGGCAGTGCTCACTCTGAACGTGTGTGTGCGCGCGCGCGCACATTGCAACAGGATATTGTACTACTCAGAACAAACACGGCTTTGTTTACTTGAGGCAGTTTAAGCTCTGAGGTTGGTATTACAGACTATTGTATTAGTCATTTTATCATCCCCTCCGTGTCATTACGTCTGCTTTGATTTGTCACCATTAGCCGGCCATGCGAGACGGTTTTGGCATTCTCAGCTCTGTTTTCAAAGATAGTGTATCACAAAGTACAACTGAATACAGAGATCTGTTTTGGTCACATTTGCAGCGACATGGGCTTATTTCTGATGCAGTGACACACTGACACAACACATGGAAAAGACTACTAGTATTTTTTCTGACCTTCGCAAATCTCCAAGAGACCGACTGGTGCATACTTGCTCATTTCCATAAAAACAGTGCTTCATTATTTTACTTCCACTTCCTCACACCTGGGATCTGTAAAGGTTATCATTATATTTCCATTGATAAACATCAAGAAGAACATATATCCTACTATACAGTTTGAGTGTGGGTGATTTTTCCAATTCAAATCCCAGTGGATGTGATATAGTTTGTATCACATGTAACAAGAACGCAGCAGGAAAATGCAGCCTGTGAAACCAAGAAGGAAAACTGAGAAACTGTAAAAGTGTCAAATAGACTATGAACTGCTAAGTCTCAGCTATTTAAACAAGTGTTACTACCGTGTGACCGTCATTCACTGAAACTCACACTGTGCGTCAGGCGCTACATAATCCAACACATTCACCATGATGGCAACAAACAAGCAGAATAAAACCCAGGTTGAACATCACCACATGAAGTTTCTGTACTTAATGCTTTCTGGGTGGTTTTATAAATTGCACAGGCACTTTTATGGAAGTGGCAGAATTATGCAATAAGGGATTACATAATCAATGGCTTTGTGCAAAACAAGTACAGTGCTGACTGTCTCCAGTAATTGTTTGCTCTGGTAAAAAATGTAGAGCTGATATTCTCAGAATTACCGTCTCAGTGAACACTAATATCATGTGTAAGTACTTGAAGCCTTTTTCATACGTTTGTTTTTTGGAAAACTTTAACTGTCAGTTTTTTGCAAATGCTGCCGCTCTCCTCACTTAACTCAATGAGAAACTAATCAGATAGGAGAGAGAAATGGAGGAGGGATTGATTTAAACAGCGACTACGTGCTGCTGGGCTCCACAGTGTGTTTCTGCATGCTGCCAACAGCCCCACTTCATCTTAATTTAGAAAGACAAAGACCTTTAGAATGTAAAGCATGTACATCCTGCGTGCCAAAGGGTGCAGGGAAGGCTCTGCACTGTCATTTTAATTGAAATGACATGAAACGTTCAATCTGCCATTCAAACATGACAAAGAGATAAAGAGGTTGTTACAAATGGGGCCAAAGCCGGGAAGTAATGTGAGGGATTTAATGTTGAAATGACACGTTTTCTTTCTTTCTTTCTTTGGTTTAGAGTCGCCTGTGCATTTTACAGGCACCGTCAACATTTAAATCACTTTGACCTTTTGTCAACATACATTCACAGTAGATGGGCAGCAAAGTGGTTTTGAAATCAATACATTATAAATTAAACTGGATTTATTTAACACTGACTGATATTGCTTGTGTGTGCATGTGTCTAACTGTGTGTCTGCAGCCCTTCCACTCAAATCTCTCCACATCACGTTTGCTTTACAGCTGACACCGTGAAAACTAGTGTTTAGAAGTGACACATTCCCATGGGGTTATTTTATTCATCAATCATTTCTCAATACATTTTCCAGAAAATATAATCACATGCATCCATATATCATATGTGATGTGTCTTCTACCATATCTACTAACCATGCCGAGAAATAAGAGTATGTGATACATGAGTAAGCTCAAGCTCAGACACTGAACTGTCACCCCTTAAATCCTCCCAGTCCAAACAGACTAGAGCTGAAACAGTTAATCAATCATCAATCATTTGTCAAACAAAGAAAGTCGAACATTCCCTCGTTCCAGCATCTGAATGAGAGGATTTGTTGTTTTCGTATAATGTTGAACATGATAGTAAACTGAATGTTACATTTGGACAAAACAAGTAACTTAAATATGCAACCGTGGCAGTTTTTTGACGTTTTGAAGTCCCAACGATTAATTGATTATGAAAAGAATCACATGCTGCAGCACTGAATTTATATGCCGTCAGTCATTCCTTTTAAAAACCAAGATAGAGAGCCAAAGTACAGTATGATTCCTGATGGGATACGGACCTTAAATGACCAAAGGATTCTTCAGGATGTGTGATTCGCTCCACTTGCTTTCAACAAGGGGGATGAGAGAAGACGGACAAAAAGATAGTGACAATGTCCGATCTGGCCTGTCCATTATGGAGGGGTGCAGGGGAAAGCAATAGGGCTGGATACATCTCTAAAAGGAAGCACTGAAGGAATGAAAAGACTTTCATCATGGCCCGAAGAGCTTAAAGTATGAGTTTTCTTCACGAGGAGGCGGCTAGAAAGCGTGTGGAAAAGGGGCATTTGATTTGTTTTCTTCTGGTGCACTTAGTAGGCACGCAAGCATGTAGATTTGCCCTATGAGCACATCACGTCAAGTGGATGGAAAAAGGAGCCAGTTAGGAGGGGGACTAATGGAATTAAACACTCTTTTAAATCCCATTTGGTTACATCTGGTGCTATTCCAGTGCTAAGTGAAATTAATTAATAATTCATGCTTTTCTTCATGTGCTTTCTTTGTGTTTATTTGGCGAAGGCTGTTGTGTAATGAACTCACTAGAACTGTTCATTGCATTTGAGACTATGACCCAGAAGCTTCAAGGAGGAGAAGAGAAAGAAAACGTTTGCATAATAGCATTTCAAGATGCAGAAAATGTATGAAATTAGTAAAAGAAGAGTCATGAATAACACGATAATCTGTAAACACAACTAAAATGTGCTGCCCATGTTGGACACCAACATAAAAATGCTGTTACACTAGAATACACAACCTTTTGATTACAGGCTGATTGGTGAAGTATCTTAGACAAACTACAGTGTTAAGGTTCAAATGTAAGAATCAAGCAGCAATGAAGCACGGCATTGTAAACAGGGCATGGTGGTAGTTCAGCTGGGTTTGTTTGGTCACGTGAGAGAAATGCCATTTAACTAAATAACCAGCAAGAAGTCAGAAACCAGAAGTAGCCAACCACAGCAAACCCTTAAAGTGTGAGGGTTAATTATTCAGGAGGAGTAAACAACATCTGTCAGTCAGTCCAGCATAATCCAGTGCTTAAATTCAGCTTTCTCTTCATGAGTTGGGAGATTTTTTTCAGTGAGGAAATGTAAAGTGACAATCGCAGGTAGTCAGGTCAAAATGTGTGACATGAAAAGATAAAAGAAAAAAAAGTGCTGGCTGAAGCAAAAATAGAGGAAACGTTTTGGAATCGACTATACTGTCCTGTGTAATTTAATTATGTAAATTCACTTAGAAATGGTTGCTCAGAGGGATGAGTTCACTGACATTTAACACTCAACTCTGCTGCACTACTGAGCTTCTTAACCAAACAGTGACACCAAAACAAGGAGCTAAAAGAGGCGGAGTCTGAGTTGCTTGCACCAACCCATTTTTTTCCAGCAGTTTTAATTAATTAGGAGAGTGAAGGTTGGATTTGTCAGGTGATTGGAAACACGGCTGCAAATATACCATAATGTCTGTTTGAACTTTATAACCTGGTAATACAGCATGTGGCAACTGTTGATCTGTCAGCTTGTTTTCTCTTCTTTGCCGTTGTGCCACAAAAGATCATTTGATGCTGCCTTAAGAGGATGCATGGCATTTATCTGTGAAACCTTAGCATTCTAAATAAAATGTAGTCTGGTGCATCCACACCTTTTATGTAAAAAAGGGTCTTCCCTTTTTTGACTCAGAACAACAGTTAAGCATCACATCGAACACAAGTTCAACATATCAGCAATACAGGCAATCATGTGTAGAAGAAGAAGAAAGAAATACTAGTCTTGTTTTAACATCTTCTCTAATATTCAGAGTTTGAAAAGAGTAGTTTTAAGCAGACTGTCCATACCTGTTGTGACATGGAGACTTATTATGCTTCCAACCCGTCTCTGGAACAGGAACGAACGCATGGAGAACAACTACTGCAATGAAATGGGGTCATAATTTAATTTTCCTCAGCTGACAAGCTCTTAGTGGCTCTCTGAACAGCTCTGCTGCCCAGCAAGCCTGTGACAGAAATGGTGGATGAGGACGACGTGTCACCGTCAATTCCATTTTGAACTTGCACTTCCTCCACTGAACTCGAATAAAAACCAAAGTTAATTGCATCCTCATCAAAACCCAGACAGCTGTGTTTAGTGGCCTCACTACAGAAGTCCATTTGCCGCTTCATCTCTGTCAAGTGAGACAAATATTTACTGAGCCAACTACAGACAAACAAAAAGATCAAGTCTCTACACAGCGAGCTTAAACACGTCACAGTGAAGATGAAAGATACATAGTAAAGTGGAACACGGCATGCGCTTCTCCTGAGCAGCACAAGGTAAACCTTTGTCTTTCTCCTGCATCCTGCCATCTAACGCTCTCTGTATTTAATAAATGGCAGAAGGAACCTCGTCTTTAGAGTTTGCTGCATCTCTGTACAAGTTTATCTATGGAGGTGCCAGGACGGATGAAAACAACATCAAATCATTGGCAGGGGAGATGCAAACAAGCTGCCAGATATCATCAGAGGGAGGTGTAAAGTGCAGCAGAAAGGGCACGGGTGGTGGAGCTCCACTGTAAATCCATTCAGTGTTCAGTTGTGTGTTCAGCTCTGTCGCTGCGAGCTTGTAATTCAAAGTATATGTGATATATTTCACCTTTATTTACTCATTCAAACAGCCATGTCTGTCTGAGAGCCAGGGCTAAATACTGTATGATCAGAAATGAATCTTATTACATGCAATAAAAGCCCAAGAAGACTGCGAAGACACTGAAATGAAATAGACTGGCAACGCTGAGGATTTATTCATGCATCCCTGTGTTTATATTCCTCAAAGTAATGTATTGTAAAATGTCAAACAATACCCAGCTCTCTGTAGCCACTGCACGTTAAGAAATTTGACTGAAGTTGAAAAATGTCCCGTTTGATGTTAGACATAATGTATGAAATTCATTATTTTATGTTTAAATGAAAGCTCGTAGTACACTCATTAACTCCAGAGCAACATTAGCATTCATTTAGTCGTGTTTTCAATATTCACTCTCCGTTTAGCTCTGTTTGGTGTCCTGTACCTCTGGAAGGAAACATCTGGCTCTTGGTACTATGTTCGACCACTAGTCACCAACTGTGCCGGCTAGGAGGTGGCATACAGTCAGCTTTTAGATGTTTTTCGCAGAAAACTTCTCAATACTATGTCCAAAAATGCTGAGAGGGAACCAAAAAAAAAAGTTGTGGATCAGGAAACCAAAACACTGAGAAAGAAGACAGAAAGAAGAGTAGAGCTGGCCTCTTCCATCCTCACATCACGGCAGAACTCAAGACAACTCACAAAGAAATGTCCTGCAGTCGGTCTCCACACAATATCTTCAAAAGATCTTCACTGCTGGGAAGTCTGTTTATAATTAGCACCTTTTCCATTCTGTAATGCTGCCAAACCCAAGGAAACAATCAAATGCTTTAAAACGCTTTTCATGTGTGATGAATAATACCAAAGAGGGACTTTTCTCAACCAAATACAACACACTACCTGCAAGCCTTTCAGGAAGGGTGAGCAAATAATTCACAAGACCGTTCTTAAACCTAGAGCCACTGAGATAAGATTAGCCAATATGGCTGTGAATGAGAGATAAGTGGAGACTAATTCCTCATGTTCCTGCAGAGTTCCAGTGGGCTGACCTGCAGATGAAGCTTCCTGGAATGCTTCTAGCTACGACTGATCAAAGACCAGCTGATGACTTCCCTTTGCTTGGCAGACGATTTCTACAGAAAGAAGACGACGACATGTGGAGGCATTTGTCTTTGAAGGCAGGCTACTCCATGATTTACCGCCTTACATGACAAGTGAAATCTTTTCATGATCGCAGTAATGTAGCCCGGAGACACATTAACCCGACATGGTTCAGTCTTAATCCTGAGGGCTGATTGGTATGCTGCACACACTTCCCTTTGTGGAGGCACGACGATAGGAAATCTCACTCAAGTCAATAACTTGGGCGCCCGTCTTGAAGCTGGCAAAGAGCACAATGCAGCAAATATGGGACACCTGCTGTGTGACGAGCAGCTGAGAGCCAGGAGGAGGCTTTTCATCTGACTGGAAGCAGATCCAAACCACGGCCATCAGCGGAGCACCAGCTCCTGCATCTCTCCCAAAAAAGACAAACAACGGGAAACATATCTGGTTCATATCAAAACACTTCACAGACTGAAAGAGCTTTCTAACCAAATGATGACAAGTGCAGCGACGGACCCGTTTTATTACTCAGGGCATGCTCGCAAACCTGCATCATTTGCCAAGAGATAAGACAGAGTTCTGGAGCCATGTTTCCAACATTTACTGCACAAAACTATTTACTTTGGAAGTCGGCACGCTCAATTATGGTGGAGGGCAAGATAAAAGACAATTCTTCATTTCACAACAGATAGACAAACATTTTCTGCTGCCAATACCTTTCATCACAGGCTCAGAGAAATCTGCGCAGGGTGTGGCGCAGTTGTGTTGTGATGGCGTGTCATTTCCCCCCCGACACAATCGTTTGCACTGCTCCTTCACACACACACTTTCAGCCAAGGAGAGATGTATGCTACACATTCACTCGTGTTCCTCTACACAAAGCTACGCCACTGCCTTCCAATAGTACTTCCGATAGTATGGGCGCACTGTAATTTGTCATGGAATGAGCAGCTCTTGTAAAACTTTCTCTGACATGGGAAATGGGAATATGAAACAGAGAAGGTTCATAAATATGCAATGGCTGTTCCAAGCAATGACATTGTCTCTGTTTTCCCATACAGATGTGATCTCATTTCATATTTCATGTGGCTATATAAAGCATGATACCAATGACACCTTTGAAGTTACATAAAAACATTCAGAGGGGTATATTCAGTACACAATATCTGACACTTATCAGCAGAAACCCTGCTGTCACTTGAATGGGGCTGGAGATGATTAATTGATTGTTCAGTTAACCAAAGCTGACATTTCTGCTTCAGCTTTAATCACATTCATCTTATTTCTAAGCACCCCGTGCTTGTAGGCTACTAACAACCAATGGCTTCACTTATTCACGTCTTTCACTCGTTTTACTGACCTGCCAGCTTTCATGCACATCAAAGTCCACTGGCATCACATACGTTGCAAAGAAAAGAGATGCTTTAGTGCACTGTTGACACAACAGATAAGTCGAGTCAATTGTATTTACAGTATAAAGCTCAATATCGCAAATCTGCCTCAAGGAGTTTTACCATATGTCAGCCTTTGAATGTCGCTAACCAGTGGAGCAACATTACACCTCAGTCAAAGATGCGTGTTTAGATGATGGAGGGAAACCTCAGTGACCTTTGAGGGTCTCAGTGTGCACGTGATCACCACAGTCGTCTAATTGTTGTGTTGTTGGTGAAAACGGACATGTATCTGCAGTTACTCAGGTATTCACATCCATTCATTGGATAGACTGACCGCTGAGACTATTACCTTAGACGTCTATATAAGCAGCCAAGCTGACCTAATGCTGCTGGTGTGGCAGAGTAACCCAGGTCGTATCAGTACAGGCACAACTTCATGTCCCAAATCTGCAATTTTGACCATCAGTGCTTCATTTTAATATCTGACTGAATATTTAGCCTTTTGGGTCTCAGACACTGTTTTTGAATACAATGAAAATCCAAAAAAGTCCATAACTAGACATCACTGCAGCATGAAAGGAGAAACTTTAACGTCCTCATCAGTACCTGTCCTGATCTGTTACTAAAGACTAAGTTCATTTCACTGATAAACAGCAAATCATTTCAACTCAAATATAGAAAAAAGGTTCTGATGCCGTCAGTGAAGACAGGTCAAGGGTCAGAGCTAGTTTTCCTGCAGCTGAAGCACAATCTCCTCAGAAGCGAGGAGCCGAGGTGATATGAGCAAGTGTGGAGAGAATTGCTTGAGGTACTATACTTCTTGAGAAAAAGCATTTTCAGCACCCACTGAAAATTGGAAGTGGATTCTGATGTTTCTCCTCGAGTGAGAAGTTCATTTCATGATTGATGAGCCAGGACGGAGAAGAGTCGGCAGAAGGTGGATTGATGACCAGAGCAGCATTGGCAGAATGAAGAACACTGCCCATCATGTAGGAAGTAGACCATGGCCCGGAGCTATAAGGGTTGCGGGCGCCTTTGAAGTTGTGTGCGCCAGCAGTAAGGTTCTGAATTTGATATAATTTGAGAAAGACAGCATTGGAAGGAGTGCAGTAGGAGTGCAAGCTGGGAGAATTTGGGATAGCTGAAGATGAGGAGGGCAGCAGCATCGAGGATGGCAGGGTTGAAGCGGGGGCTGCTCCAGACAACATGAAGAGGTCTGATTTGGAAATGTTTTAAAATGCAAAAGTACAAAATAAGCTCTGCTAAACAGTTGATTTTCTATTACTTGAAGTAAGCGATGAATGACACCGACCTCTGTCATTTACAAGAAACCCTTAATCTAGTTTACGTGAGTTTCTGCATGTGTAATGCCTGAAGGATGATCAATACGACTTTTCTGTTGGATTAAATCACTACAACCCATTAAGTATAATTGTAAAATGTAATTAATCAGTTGGTAAGAATAAGATAAAATGTCTGTTCCAGGTTGTGATCCATTCATTTTCAGCTTAAATTAAAGGGGGGAGATTTACAATGTGCAAAATTTACTTAAAACTCAAGAACCTGAAATAGCTTTCAAGACGGCTTTCTCCCAGAACAGCATTTTCATTCTCTTTCATGTGGAACAACCCTCCTCTGGGGTGGAAAATTGAAATTTTAACAGTATCAAATCACGGTCTCTCCCATCCTTCTTTTCCCCTTCCTTTCCTTGTCTACTGCACGACAGTAAATTGACAAAGCAGGATGCAGAGCATATACAACAAACTAGCACCTTTTATAATGATGCGGCAAAATGAGTGTTGTGATATCGACTCTGTTGCTCTGACAGAAAAACCTTGCGAGTGAAATATGAATGGCTTTACAATAGTGGGACTGACACCTGGGCAGGAAACAGCTGGTAACTCGTGCCCTGTAATTTCACAGGAGGCTTGTACGAGTGGGCAAACTGTGGACAAACTGCAACAGTGTGCAAGAAATTACTGTCAGTCAAAATGAATGTGTGTTGATCTGATGACACTTAGCAATGAATAAACATCCACAGTAACTCAGGTGAAACCTGCAACGGGGGTCGCTCTAAACTATTCAGCGAAGGTCAGCTGACCAGACTTTTCATTTGAGGGTTAAACAATTATTCATCAACGTGTTTAGATAGACAGCAAGAGAGCAAGCTGTATGACTACTCTATCATTTAGCAGTGATGTGTACAGTATGTAACCACAGCTGAAGGTTCCAATCTCTGTAATGTGACATGGTAGTAGAGTGATTTGTGTTACACTGTTTTGCAGATGTCGAGTAAGGCTTTCCTGCCACCCTGAATCTGATGTCAGGAGGTTGTTAAAAGGATGAGACTGGAGATATTCTATGTCAACAAATCCCATGAAAAGACCAAAACCAACAACGCATCAGTCCGTCTGTGAGCACTTTCTTACCCCAGTGGCTCTCAGCCTCAAGCCCAGTGGATTCTACAGGTCTTTAAAACAGATCTTCAATATAATCTTTCATTTGTTAAAAAAAAGAAATAAAGAAGCTGAAATCATTTTCTAAACGTCTGGTTCTAGTGAGTATTTACGGCAGCAGGACGGTGTATAAAATCACCCGGTGGTGTGGCTCATTAGTGTGATTTTAGTCGTTTTTTTGACACCAGTAGAGTTTTACAGCACAGAAGAATAAGTTATATCAGACTTTGGATACACGGCAGTACTTGTTAGTAGGATCAAGTCATTGTTAGTTTCGGTCTTTTCATGGGATCTGTTGACAATAAGAAAAATACTACTCCTTTAAAAACCAGCCTGGGCCCACACTTTCCCTGCATAAATACATAAATCAAAAGATACAGAGGCCTACAGAACATTAACAATACCAGCTGCTGAGCCCACATGGAACAGATGTAGCCATCGTGTCGTCTCGGTGGGTTCTTGTGTTAAAAAATGAGCTCTGGAATATTAAAGTTAATGCCAACTTCATGATCCTGAGTGAGCGCAAATCAGCAGCAGAACGTTTTTTAGTTTAGGCCTGGTATACTGTCAAATAAATGTGGATGCAACAACACCAATATTTCACTAATGTGGAGTCCAATAAATAAAGTATTAGCATCTCAAAGAACACAAGTAATACTTTCCTGCCTTTGAGTGAATGTATCACTGTAAAGAACACCAAGCACCTTTGACAGCTGAAAGATGAACATCTGTCCTTGCCTTCAGGGCAGCTGTCATTTTGCTAGATATACTGTACAGTTAACATTAGCAGTGACAAATAAAATGTATAATTAACAATCCTCCATATTGTGAATAAATGCCTATTTCACCAGTATTATGTAAGAGTCCTCGTGTAATCAAGAAATACCTTCATCAAACAATCTCAGAAGCTCAGCTCTCGCGTGGGAGACATCTGCATGAAAGGAGCTGGAAGTTATTATTAAATGCAATTAGGTGGCAGGTGTTTATAATACAGTATACGGTAGTTGGAAAAGGTCAAGACTAGTCAAAAAAGGTTTTAATTACTTCGCCAACTAGACAATGGAGGTTTTTCACAGGGACACACTTACTGGAAATAGATAATAAGCTTTGTATGAGATGTGTAAAAAACATCTGCTGCCAACTCTGTGATATAATGATCTGCAGTTAATGATTGGGTTTTTGTGCAGTGCACCTGTTTCATGGTGTTATAAGGCTGTGAACAGAACACAGTATAAAACAAAACTCATCACTGGCAACATAGTTAAAGATGTCAGATTTCACAGAATAACATGTTCAACCAATGAGGCAATGATATAATGATTATAGCAGCTTAGTAGTAAAGATTATCAGTTAGTGGCAACACATATCTGTAATGTATTTAAATACCACTAATTAGGTACAAACAAGTGTTATCTTCTGTCCTTGGATTGTTACGTTGTTCTGTGAAAGATATACGGATCCTGTTTGATTCTCTGGCAGGGTTAATGAGAAGTCAGGTACGTCAAGTCTCTCGGCTCTTCTGTGTATGGTTTAAAAATGGTGAATGATGATTCAAACATATGAATTAAAAAAAACACCAGAAAGAAGACAAAACTCTCCCGTTCTATAAAATGTTTGAGAAAAACAAATGCAACACAAACTCAGATCTGGGTCTGGGAAATGTAGGCCAGTCAATATTAACAAGATTAAATGGGAAACACTGACCTTTGATATCGGACACCTTTGGCATGTTGCTGCTGTTGAATTCTTCCTCCCACTCATTAAAATGAGAAAACCTTGTGAAACGAATCTCATATTGGCTCGTTGTCGGGCTACAACGACGACTGTGGGATATGTTTGAATGTAAGATCATGACAGAAGAATAAGACACGTATCACTACAGCAGCAACGATCAATCAAAGAAAACAAATCCTCAGGTTCCTCGATAGTTCCAGGTCCTGAAATATTAGAATGAGCTCATTTTCTTGTTCTTACATTCTTATAAATTGCAGCTGTTTTGCATTATTTGGGGCTTGTATAATGTTTGCTGTAGATTTTGGACCGTTGGTCAGACAAGACAAGAGATTTAATGACGTCACCTGGTGCTCAAAGATATTATGACGAGCATTTTTCACTGTTTTCTAACGTTTTATAGACCAAAGCATGAATAGATGATGAAAAAATAGTTAGTTGCAGCCCTTTATCATCACAACATGGCAAATGTATGCAACGCCATGTAAAACTAACTGATGTTCAGTGTGATGAACTCTGATCCACTGTTACGTATAATTAAAAAGGTACCTTTAAGGAAATGCAGATGTGTACATAATATTACCATTAAGCTGCTTCAGTTTCAGGGTCTTGGTATTTTCATACTGTCATGGCTTACTGGGACACGTTAACACAACAGAGGCATCATTAATGTTATTAGTTAGATAAGTTGGGGTTCCTCGGCCCCTCCTGCTTTGACTTTGACGACTTTTTATAGTCGCCTTAATGGAAGTGCAAAACTAAAGTTTATTGAATTATCACCCCGAGTCGCAATCCTGACATTGCAGAGATTCAAGGTTTTTAAGTCAAATTACCAATGAAAACAGCCTCATTATACAAAGACTGAAATAAAACAGCATTAACGGCCAACAACATCAGAAATTTAAATTTGTGTTAGGCAGTATACTAGCTTACTAAATATAAAAAAGATTTTCCTCTTAAATACAAACAACCGTGTTAAAAAGCTGGAGCCTCTCGTTTTTTAAAGGACAAAGTGATTTTCCTCTCTTTCCGCTGCGGCCAGCTCTGAGGTTATTTCTAATAGCTGTAATTATTATAATGGCGTCTTAATACTTTGTATGATGCGCTTCACAGCAGTTCTGAAGTTTTACTGTACAAAAAAACCCACATTTTCTGTTTAATTATCCGTTATGAAAAAACAGCCTGCTACTTGCTAAATTAGCTTTGTGCTGTACATTTGAGTCATGTGTTCACATTCATTGATAATATTTCCTCCTTGCTGCAACCTTCTTCAAGCAAGAGCACCGTGATTAACAAGAAGAACTGGAGCTGCCTGACGTCCCACCACAATCAACATGGCACAGTCAACACAACCACTTATCTTAATGAGTGAATTAATTAAGCAAATCAAAGCATTCATTATAAAAATGCTTCAATGTCATACATACACACAACACGTGAGCAGGACTGACGTGAAGTTCAGATATATAAGCATAGTGAACAGTTATGGGATGTTCCTCCACTCTGGAGGGGAATGTGGGGATCAGCTACTGCTGCCAGTGTGACGTTCTCTCATGTATTATTTTCCAGTTATTGTGTTCGTGAGAATGTGTCGACATGCAGATGAAACCATGACAACACATGTCATTACGCCTGACACCTAACATAGCGGAGGGACATCAAACATGGAAAATGTCGCCCAAAAGTAGGCCACAGCAGCTCCAGACACCTCCAGAAAAACTGTGGTGCAGCTGGTGCTCCGTGCTGCTGGCGGTCCTGCAGTATCATATTGTTCCAGACTGCAACCATGAAGTCGCATTTTAAAATGTTAAACCTGGTAAGTGTGTCCTTTCTTTGCTCTGTCTCGAATATTCGTTGATTATCAGGAAGCAAAAGGAATTATTGCGTTTGTGCGGACGGCTAACATGGCAGAGCAAGAGTGTGTGGATCTGGTTTCAAACTGGCAGAAACACCTGACTAATCTTTTATTTTCTCATTAGCCAAGAGCAATGTTCAGAAGTGATTCAAGTAGCAGGCTTCGTATTTTTAGCACTGACTGTGGCTTTTACAGGTTGAAATAAGAAAAATGTTGGCAGTGGCATCATCATCATCATCAACTGGAGCTAATCAACACCGATTCCACAAGTAACTTGACGCCAAAATCAAACTTTTGGCTAAAACAGAAAATACACTCTTCACTTGCACTCAGGAGCCTCCGTGTGCCGAGTTTACAAAAACGAAAGATACTGCGTTATGGGTTCTGAACGCTGACGTGCTGCTTACACTGGGCGATACAATTATATTGATAATTATCAAGATATCATTTTGTAGTTGGAGTTGAATAAGCAAAAAATACTGGTAAGCAAAATGAAGCCATCGTCACCAAGAAAGTCGCTCAGCTTCAGTGGTTTGAAGATCTTTTGTCTTGACGCGCCAACAAAGACGCTGTTTCACCATCTGAAACAATATCAAACATTAAAACATGCAGAAAGTAAGAAATGAATGATGATGTGTGAAGGTTCCTCTGTTTGTCAGGTTCTAACAATGAAGAATAGTTAAAAACTAGTTTCTTCAACTTTCACTCCGCAGCAAACATCTGCCTCGAACCTTGAAAGAAATAATGATTTTACATTTATTGTGATGATTATCAACTGATACAGAAAAGAAGAATCTCCCAGCCTCACTTGAACTACGAGGAGAGTAAAAAGTAGTGCACAGAGAATCACAGTCATACTCCAGACTGGATTCAGATAAAATGCTATTGATCCAACTCTCACGCTGGTTTACTTCTGGATTGATACACAAGTGAATGTGTGGTGCTCCTGTTGAAGTAACAAGCTCCAGCGCTCCTAGAGGATAAAGTCAGACCAGAGTCCTGGATATTCCAGTGCACTACAGGAACAACATTCAGGGCAGGAAGTCCGCACTGATAGAGTTTGTCTGCCCTCCTATTTACTTTTTGCCCATGTTTTGCCCAAATGGCCGATGATAGACTGCACACATGAAGCTCTAAAAATACACCAACTCTGATGGAACTTCACATCACAGACACTTTAAAGAGCACAACAACAGTCCCATACTTTCAAACAGTCCCACTTGATAATGTATTCCACTAAAGCAAAGCAGTCCAGCTCATCAGTTAAGGCATGACTTCAATATATAATCTCAATTTCTTGATTTCTTTTTTTCGCCCTCACAGTTCAGACGGGAGCTGGAGTCTCTGAATCCCACCCCAGCTTCAAAGCACGGAGCCGTCTGGCCCCTTGAGATAGGTTACTGTTTCACATTGCATTGGTTACTATGTCACAGTCCCTCGGGCCGGCCTGGAAACATGCTTCCGTCGTGCTCGTTTAACCGTGCTAAATCATATTCCACTCTTGGGTGTTTTGACATTTCGGTAATTAACCAATTTCCCCCTTTCTATTTGTAGCCCACCGTGCAAGCACAGTCATGTTATTTTGCCTCCAGTTAAGGCGCACTCCACTTGACACCCATTGAGAGACCCATTTGAATTTTTTTATGCCACATAGCCAGATTTTGGATTACTTAATACCTGTGGAGACGATTCATGTGACCAGGAAAGCTTCTGTGGGGAAGAACTGCATTATAAAGATGGGAACGTGAAACCAGCAACAAATTCCATTAAAAAAAAAACTTACTAAACATGCAAATTGAGCATCAGCATCAAGTCATTTCCTCAAATATTCAGGATAATCTATAAATATTCGGATTCTGAGAAAAAACACCCCAACAAACAGAACTGGGAGCAGGTTAATGTGGATTGACTTTTGCCACAGATGTCTCACTATTTCAAACCACTGGGTTTCATGATCCACAAAGTCTGCACGCTGAATGGTCATCATGTGTGGTTTATAATTTGGTTCCAGAAGCTGGAAACTATTTCAGCTACCTGCCAGTCTGCAAAGTAATTGGCTGTTTTAGTTGAGTGGTATGAGGGATCCTCGGGGGGGGGGAAGCTGTCATTAAAACAAAGCAGCTGTGTGGCGTCGTGGCTCATCAAATGAAGGCCAAGTTATCGGCGTTAAAACAGAAGGAATAATAACAGTGAAATTAACATTTATCTAAAAGGATCTATTTAAAAAAGCAGGCATTTGTTTACTGTCTCGTGTCTGTTTTGCTTGTTTTTAATCCGCATTTAAAATGTGATTTTCTTGTTAAGTACAGTATTGTTTGATTAAACCGAGTCCCATAAATGAGATACTTCTGAATATTTACCAATGTTTGCAGTGGATTACAACCAGATTACAAAACATGCTGTTCAAGCTTACTTTAATAAAGTAAACTGCTTTATGATAAAGTGTCTGTCAATACTGATGAACATTGTTATAAGAACTCCGTCAGCTCTGGTCGTTGTAAAAGCTTTCAAGACTTATTTAATACTTTTGTTCCAGAAAAGCAGAGCAACTGAAAAGTCACACACAACTCCCCCAGTGTTGTATCTTACAACAATCTTAGGACTGAACAAAACAGACTACAATGTCAACTGAGTCCAGATGGCATTTTTATTTTCCTCCCCCGTGCAAAATTAAATTGGGGTTGAAAAGAAAGGAAAAAAACAGAATTAATGCCGTTTCTAACCAGGAAGACCAGGACACAAACAGCAAGTCTTTAAAAACAAAAAGCTCTAAACCCCAAAACAATTGAAAAAAGAATAAGCCGATTTGTCTCAAGATTATCAGTGACTTGGGAGATTTGTATCAGTCAGGATTTTTCATGCTCCAAACAGCTGACCTTAATACCCGAATCCCTGAACAGGGTACAGCTACAAGCGACGACGCCTCTGAGTTTCCAGTTTTTGGCATGTGGCCAACATGATCCAGATTCATTTACAAGGAGAGCAGCAGTCACATACACCAGTAGCTCGACATCCTGCGCTGCCAACACCGCACACAACCAGTCATGAAAAGCACGAGTCGACTCGAGACTGCCAAGAAACATTTTTAAATTATGACTATCATCACTGAACACAGCTCAAAGTAAACTGGGAGAGGTTGTTGTCACGGGGCTTAGTCCTGTTGTCAGCTGGAGTGGGAGTCGCTCTTAAAAACCTTCTTTTACATGATTTATGGCATGAACATTTCCACAAAGACAAAAATGTAAGCGTTTCCTTCATGGAGAGAGAAAAGCAGTGTAATCAGTGAGGTTGTCTTTTCCATTCATCTTGTGATTAATACTTTTTTGCCCAGCGTGGGACAATCCTCTCTCTTATTGCTCTGGTCAGTCATGACGATATCACTGCAAGTCAGATTTATTCCTTAAATGTCATTCAGTGACAGAAGCTGATTTCCCATATTTGAAAAGGTCCCCTGTGGATTTTCTTATAAACAAAGAAAGTTGTGTTTAAAATCCACAGTTTCTCATCAAAATACATCGTGAGCATTTCTGATACTGATGAGACGTCACCAGGAAAATGTGAATGATATCTTTCACAATTTTTTAAGCATTTTATAGTAAAAACATTTCATTTATTAATAAAAAGAATCATTAGTTGCAGCTTTGTGTATTTCATTCTTTATAAAACAATTGCAAAGCTGATTTATTTTGAATATTTTGAAACCTCTATTGTTCATATCAATCTATGCTAGCTGGCAGTCTTCTTCTTCCCTGCCTTTCCTGGCAGTTCCTAGTGTGTGTGTGTGTGTGTGTGTGTGTCTGTGTGTGTGTGTGTGTGTGTGTGTGGCTGTGGCTCAGTAGGTACAGCAAGTCGTCTGGTGATCACAGGTTTGGCAGCTCCTCCTGTCCCACATGTCAAAGTGTCCATCTGCAAGTAACTGAGCCCCAAATTGCTCCTGATGGTCAGGTCAGCACCTTGCAGGGAAGCTCACAGGTGTGTGTGTGTGTGTGTGTGTGTGTGTGTGTGACTGAGACGCAAACTGTAAAGAGCTTTGGAAAAACGCGCTGTAGAGATGCAGCCATCAATCAGGGGAATATATTATATAATAATTGTGTCCTTGTGCACAAGGTACAAACAAAACATCACTTCATAACCCTAATAATGGTGAGAAACTCCAGAAGGTATATTCACAATCAATCAGAGCACCATGTTTAATGTGAAAGGAGTGACTCGCACTCACGAAGCTGTAGAGAATTATCAAAAACTCTGCAGATGCCTTCAGCCCTTCTGAGCAACAACAGGCTCTGATAACACTGTTCACTCCCTACCCAGCACAAGTTAGCAGTCAGACAGCTAGTCACTAGCTGGTCAACACAGGGAAGTATCCAGCAGATAAGGAGCCAGATATTTCCCTCAGGGGTTTGTGGAGACTGGATGGATGTGGGCTGGATGTGTAAAGAAACAACTGTATGACAACGCATTTCACAAGGTGATGATATGTCAGCTCATTCTGCTGCCCCCTGCTGGCCACGAATATATGAAAGCAGCTTTAATTGCTAAATGCTATTACTATAACAGCTCCAAAACATTTAGCTAGAATATCTGTTTGTTATATGTGAGCCGGAGAACAGGAGTTATATCATATATAACCGTTTCTGAGCAGGTTTATAAGATGGATACCTTCTGGTTCAGGCTTCAGTTTACTGCAGGCCCCATGGAGTATGTGGGTTTTAGTTTTCTGCATTCAATCAATGGTTTTGTTGCCAGAGGTATTCACGGAGGTGGAAAAGAGATACCTCTCAGTTTTGTCTTGTAAATGGAAGCACTACTCCTGGGCTTCTTACAGTTAAAGGAAGCTTTGAGCTTTTGAGGAAAAGACTGAATTCTGGGCCGGCTTTGTGCCAAACTTAATGACATTTCTGAGGGGGTTAACTGGTGCACAAAAAAAAAAAGAGAGGAACATTATCATAGCACTTTAGTATTGTTATGAGAGTCTTCTTGTTTGCTAATTGTGCTGGGATTAACGGCAGACATAGCGCTGGCAAATCATACGTGAAGAGTGTGGGAGAAAATGAGAAGTAGCTTAAGTGGCTGAATGACTGAGCGAGCAAGTGTGTGCATTCGAGAGAGAGAGAGATGGAGGGGCGGCGGGGGGGTGGCGGCAATAAATCTAGGACAGGCACTGACTGCAGGGTGAGGGGTGGGAGGGATAGTGAGGTAGAGAGGATTTCAGAGAGAGAAAGCAGAGCTGAAGAGGGAGGGAGGTAAAAGCAGTCGCAGAAAAAAAGAGCCTCAGACGCATGGCTCTTAATTGTGAAAAGACAGTCAATACTTCCAAACCCCATAGAGCTCTAACAGGCAGTGGCAGTCTACCTGACTCTCCATTAAATAACCACATACTCCACACCAGACACAGATATTCAGTAGAGCTGGCCATCAAACTTTAATACCTTTCTTGAACACTGCAAAATGTATCCTTAGCAAAAGGACTCACCGCAAATCATCACCTGACTGCCGCTCCTTTTAGCTCGAAGAACAGTTTTTAGCTCCTTTCAGCAATTTTTTTCTTTGCCTATTAACCCTTGTGCTGCCTTGCCGGGTCATATTGACCCAGTGGCCCATTGTCTTGACCCAGTGTCCTCTCCACAGGGTAGCACAAGGGCTAAGCATTTAGCAGCTTAAGAGACAGATATTTCAGGATCAGAATCAGCTTCATTGGCCAGGTATGTGCACATACTAGGAATTGGACTCCGGTATTATCTCGCTCTCAATGTGCATACGTGAAGTAGACAAACAATCTTTTTATGATACAGCAAGAATAAAGTGCAAATGAGCAGAGTGCAAGGAATAAATATAACTATGATATAACTATGGTTAATGTACAGGTTGCTTAATTTACATGATACCATATATACAAAATGAACAGCTCCCTGAGAAGCTGGTACAGACCAAAAACAGAGCTAAAAGAAGAGTATTGGACTAAAATGGTGTACGAATAGTAAGGTATTAAAAATAGTATTGGTTTGGTAGCCAAGACCCAGAAATTGTATTGCCACGAGTATAGAAACATTTCAAACATATATAACAAATAACTTATAACATATATTATTGGATAAAATACCACGTACATCCTGTCTCAACTCATTCAAAAGTGCCCAACTGGAAACTTTTCTTAATCTTCCAATGACACAACTGTGATTTAGAGGCCGAAAAGATTACAGTTGCTATGGCACTTTTTCGACCTTAGCAGATCGTCATTCACACATTCAAACACACCTTTGGCGGTGATGCACTCGCCAGGTGTCCTGAGCGGTCCTTTATATGCACTAACTGATGATGGAAAACATGTAAACTGAAAAACGTACCACCCACCAGATAAACAGCCAGTGTATTAAATTAGAAAGATATTAAAAGAGGTAGCAGGGATTGTTGCTTCCCACATACTGTGATTAATAAAAGAAAAACTCTCTCCTTCAAGGTGTCCGGTCCTTGGCAGTCCTGGCTTGAACACAGTTTATTTTCTTGTCTTAATGTCTATCCAGTTAATTTAACTGTAGCAGCTGAGGCTGTGTGGAGAGGCTGCCTAATTAATGGTCTAACTCTAGCTGGAGATGCTGTGGGGCTGTCTGCAGGGAGAACAGCCAGACACTGGGCCAGAAAACCACTCCCCACAGCCGCTCCGGCAACTTGGACGCTACTCACCGTATTGACTTCTCTGGCTACAAGTGAGAAGCCGTTTTCTATTCAATGTGCTTTTAAATTGCCCTGGGGTATGAACCTATCTTGATTCTTCTATTTTTAATTATATTATCTTACACATTAAGCACTTTGAAACTGTCTCAGATAATGAAATGTGCTATTTAACTTGCTAAGTTTGTATATGTCCTCTAATTTATATCTATAAAAGTTAAATCAGCACAAAGTCTGCGCTAAGCTCCTGGGCTATTGGTATAGAGGAAGTTGTTCTGGGGTGAACATATTTCATTCAGCATCCATTTTAATGTACAGGAAGAAGGTGAATTATTTAATCAAGCTAATGTTGGTTGCAACAACAACTTCATAACCAATTATCCCTTTCAGCCTCAGGCCTGACGTTGTGCTTTTGTTCTTCTTCCATTCATCTGCCACTCGTTAGCTTCAAATATGGACGTTTTGCATTTTCTATTTCATTTGACCATTTGATACGAACACCTACATTCAATATTAATGTAGAAATTATGGTCAGCTAGAAAAATTAAGTAAAAAAATGTATTCAAAGTTTTAAAAAAACAAAGCTTTTATTAATTTCTGAAAGTGTCAAATATGAAAATCGTCTCAGTTGGTGAAATCTGTGATGTTTGCCAGACGTCCTCCATAAACAGCTCTTTTCAGCCTCGTGACAATGCATTTTTCTGCCAATTCAATGGTTTATTTAAACAGGAGTCTTTTCCCTAAAGAATCACTTTATTCTTCAGTTTGATTCACACATAAGTCTTATTTAAGACAGAGAGGGTTCATCCATCCATGGCTGCATGTGTTTCTTACCATCTTTGCTCACCTCAACCGTCCCTTCATGCCACCTTGTACAGGCTGTTTTAAAGGGCTATTACAGAGTGTTCAATCTATCTTTTTAAAGCTGAGATACATTTTAATGAAGCAACAAAAGGCCAAGCCACAGTTAATCATTTATTAAAAGTGCTGCATGATGATGCATCAGCACAGTCAGGTTCGAACCACTGGACAGGTGTGTCTGGGACCTCCGTGAATACTTTTCTAATTAAAGCACCTGATTGAATGGAGGCCGCCCGGTGATTTTAATGTGATTTAAATTTTAATTGATATGGTGTCTTGAGGGCAAGTACAATTTAAATAACATGATATTATTCGTATTTTTATAGTAGGTCCCAATTATTGCAACTAATCACTTTTCATTTCATCAGACTCACCAGGTCAAATCTTTTTTGAGGAATGATAGCGAATATTTTAATACTAGAGTGAGGTGGGGGGGTTTAAACACGACTACCTGTAAAAAAAAAGGATTTATGGATTTAAAAATACTGCACTTACAATAGTTGCCAAGTTTAAGGTCCTAAAGCACGACTTGGTAACCAAACACAAAATGTGACAGCAAACACAGATGTCAAATAATTAAGTTGTAAAAAGTATTAACTGAAGAGGCTGCAGCAGGGTAACTGTTAAGGCACTTTGCTATTTGACTGGGAGCCATGTAGAGCTCAGATTATCCAACTGTTAACTCGCTGTTAATTACCAGATGCTACACTGCTTACATGACAGATAGGTTTGCAAGTAAAACACATGCACAGAAACCATCTTTGAGGTTGATTACAAGCGAGGGCTATAGGAGGAAGGGTGTGGTGGGGGGATGCATAATTGTGAAACTGAGCCAATCGTTCTTTCTAAATGGCCAGCTAACAGGATAAGCACTGAATTAACGGCAGGGGAAGAGCCTGATCACAAGCTCACTGAATGTAATTTCAGCCAGGTACGTGTAATCATTTTGTTTGATATAAATTTCTCAATAAAAATTAACAAAATCTCAAGGATCTACTGAGCTCACACTGTGGCATAAAGGAAACCACTGTGCCGTCTGTTGTCATATATTGAGGTATATCATTTGCATGCATTGATTACTAAACAGGCCCAAAGGCAACAGGCCCAGAGGCCCGAGGGGTCAGGGGGCTTCAGCGCAAAATGTCACTGAAAGAAACACAAAACGACAAGAAAGAGACACAAAACAACCACAAAGAGACAAAATATTACTACAAATAGATGAAAACCCGCCACAAAGAGACAAAATATTACTACAAAGAGATGCAAAACCCCACAAAGACACAAAATGGCTGCTACGAGGCACAAATTGTCCCCAAACACACAAAACGTCAAGAAATCATGGGGACTATGAGATGCAGAACAACCACATGGAGATGCAACGGCATCATTTGCGGTCGTTTTGTGTCTGCTTCTATGTAGATGGAGTGGGGGGGGGCCTGCAATCATTTACCA
>JAVQJL010067310.1:0-22638 GCA_036024295.1 Nannoperca obscura
AGTTAAGACTAGTTTAAAGTCATCTTCATTGAAAAGTACAGTGCTTTTCCTTCAAAAATAAGGACATTTCAATGTGACCCCAAACTTTTGAACGGTAGTGTGTATATATATATATATATATATATGCTTATAAAGAAAACACATAATCTCAGAGAATTTCATGGTGACTGGGAACATGGGAACGGTGTCATTCACAATGACAAGAGCTGTGTGAACAAAAACTCCAGAGCCACGAGCAGACAGCCAGTTGTTTGCACAGTTTGATAATGTTAGTCACGCGCCAACGCCCTTGCAATAACTGGAACAAATTCCTCTTGAGCATTTATGGTATTCAGACAGCGAGTGCAGCTTGTTGCTCAGTCACTGTGTTTGGTATGATTAGCCCTAATCGAGATGATCTGCAAAATGGCCCAAAAGAATTCACAGTGGGCTTTAAGTCTGAGGGAGGTGTGTAAAAATGACCTCACCATTTACAGGATCAGAAAAAGCCAGCAAAAAAACAGTTTAAATGTAGTTTGTTCACTTCATGACATTAGTTTTACTGGCAAGTGGTTAATTAGTTAGATTCTCTGTTACACAGAAGCCACAGAAAAGACCTGTATAAGTATTTGTATTTGTATAAATGAATTTCAAAAAATGCCCCTTATAGTTTTTTAACTGCCTTAATATTTTCTTAAATGGAGATAGTTTGAAAAACATGCAGATACATGCAATGCACACAATCCCCACATATACTTTTAAGTTACAATTAATGTCATTTTTATTTATATAGCCCAAAATCACAAAATATGCCTCAGACCAAATATGAGGCCAAGATGTGCACATGCTTACAGATAAATGCATCAATACATTCAGTACAACAAGATGTTTTTATTTAGAGTAGCTGTGGCAGAAGAAACAAAAGAAAATTTGTTAACAAATTAACATACAAAATATTTTTTGTATCTCTGGACATTATCAAGATTGTATGGCCTCTTTTTGACACTGTTTGTCGAAAAATAACAGTTGTATACAGGAGGGTGTCAATAAATCGAGTCAAATATAACTTCCAAATGCCTTGGCTGTTCACCAAGGGAGGATTTCCTTTCTCACACCACAGTCCCTGAACGCCTCGTCTCCAACAAGTACACACACACACACGCACACCATAATCAGAGTCCCAGTATTAAATGCACAAGCTTGGGAACGCGTCAGCTACGATACTTGTGTTGGTTCTAAGTAACATGTATGTTTCCCTCCTCAGTGACGTCCCATTTGCCGAGGGACAATTTGCATGTTTACCAACAGGATGTTGATCTGACCAGCGAGCTCACAGCCCACTGTGGGCTCTGGAGGAAAGGCAAGCTACGGGCGAGCCACGTGCAGCGCGGGTGTGCACTCTGTGGCTAACGCCCCCCAAGTGCTGCATGTGATGTTTGGCTAACTTTGATCATTGAAAGGGGTTGATGCCTTTACAGCTTCCTGTCAGTGGGGATAATATGTGCTGATTGGCAGGGTTTTCCTGACGTGTGGGTTATAACAAGCCTTTGGTGTTTGCTGCTGGTTAAAACTGTTTCACAGGTACTCGACTTAACCTGAAAATCAAACGAGCAAGTGACAGTGATGACGCTGATGCCACAGACTCGGGTCAAGCTGCAGCTCACATTTATTTTACAATCATCTTAAATGATTTGGCTTAAATTACATGATTGGCACATTTAAAAACGTGCTCCTAATTAATGTTGATTAATTGATTGAATTTTGGCCCTAGTCTGCTGCCGTGACATCTTTGGTGGATCCTGCCTTCCCTCACACCTTCATAACAACTTCACAATGACTAACACACACCTACAAGAAGCTTTTATAACAACCGTTTGGGTTTTGATTTCTGCTTTTTGATTTCACATTTACAGAAAATAATATAAATCCGTGATTTTTTTCTTGTATGAAAAGGTTAAATACTCTCTGAATCAAACTCCCTTAAAATAATTCAAGGCTCATTTCCACTAAGTGTAGTAAGATTCCTCAACCTCAAAGAGAGAAGTACTCTACATAGTTGGAGAGAGAGACAACATAAACAATAATTGGAAGATTGCTACTGTGATTTTACAGACAGCATAATACCTTTTTTTAATAATCGTACTGACACATCTACTCCAGATTCCCTGTCAGTGCTTGACAGCAGCTTGCTGCAGATGTTTGCAGCTGTTCTAACACTCGCGGCCTCTGTGTTAACAGTTACTCAAGATGAGAGCAACCGTACCTGGGGCCGCAGCACCCTCTTCAGACCAGAGGAGTTTGATGATGTGAAAAAGGGAATCAAGAAGAAAGGAAGAACCTGGGGCCCCAGTTCAGTACAGAGCAAAGAAAGGCCGGCCGCCGCTGAGAGGTAGTGTATATGCACACACACACATTCAAACACACACGCACACGGAAACAGAAAAAAAGCCGGCTAGTAATTTGCATGAAAAGACTGTTTATATTGCCAAAACAAACAAATATTAACATAAATAATAAGAAACACATTAGTTATAATAAGTAATATGACAATAATGACATCATCATGTACACTAATTTACAAGCAAACAACACCAACAACAGTCAGACTCGGAAGAAAGAACAACAGGATTTAATGTGGAGCTGTTTCACTGGATGTCCCTCAGGTTGTGGCAGGAGGTCACATATTTAGCTGCTAATATGCAGCAATTTTTGAGTTTGTCAACAAAACTTTGTTCTTCCTTACTTTTTACAAGTGGAGATAATTTCAGTACTGATTCATTGCATTTATTATTTTTTATTACAAATGGCTGCTGCGTCCCACGTAGCTTTAAAAAAAATTCTAGATAGGTCTCTGTTCACACTCTTCTGTATGAGTTGTATATATTATGATTGGTGCCCAGTTAATGGGAGAATCCCTGACTCACACACGTTTGTCTCCCTATCCTTGTGAGGACCCTTATTCCCTTAATGTATTCCCTAGGCCCTAAACCTTACCTTCCCCATCACAACTACACTCCTGACCTCAGCCCTTACTCTAACCGTTACCTCAAAACCAAGTCTTCAACTGAAAGTGCTCTGAGATAACTTTGTTATATGGCGCTAAATAAATAAAACTGAATTGATTTGAAATTGGTCCCCACAAAGATAGCAATGCAAGCCCACAGACAACACACACAGACGTTAGTCTATTTCATGTTCTCTTGAATGAAATTTTCAGAGTGCGTCCTCTGTCAGACGGCAGTAACCCCTGGTCCACCAGCCTGGTCAAGTCCCAGAAGTCTGTCCCACTCGCTGCCCTGTTTGCTGAACAAGGTGAGCTGAAAATCACAGTGATTTTCATTTGCTATCATTTCTAAAATTAGAATTTGCTGAACGGGTTTTGAAATATTAGTTTTTGGACTACTTGTTTACTTGTAAGATTTAAAATAAGGTTTAATGTCATTTGTCATCAAGTGGCAGATACTCTTACACAACCAGTGATGCTTGTAAAGGAAACGGGAAATGAAGAACGTTCCATCGGTCATTTATTTATCATGTCTGATTTAGGCTTCTGTGTTTTCAGCGGGGGCCGGTAAAGACGAGGCATTCTCGCAGGAATGTCCTGACAGCAGCTCCAAGCCAAAGCAGCTCAAGTTCCCCAACCAGGTATACATCGATCTACCTCTGTGGAGGGACGAGCAGCAGCCTCAGAGCCCCAGTGGGCACTGTGGGCCGGGAGACGCTGGGGTCGGGGCGGCGGGTCAGGGCGGTCCACCAGAGACGCCAGACGACCCCTACACCACCACATCCACCTCGTCCACCTCCACCACCCCACAGCTCACCCCCACGAACAGCCTGAAGCGGACGTCGGCTCGCCGCAAGACCGACTCCGTGCTGTACGGCTGCGGCTCGTTGCTGGCTTCAGTCGTGCTCGGTTATGACATTAGAGAAGCTCTCAAAAGCTCCGCCCCTGGGGAAGACGGCGAGCCCCAGCGTGAGGAGAAAGAGAAGAAGAAGAAGGAGGGCCTGTTTCAGCGCGCGACCCGCTTCCGCCGCAGCACCTCCCCACCGCCGAGCGGCCGCTCCCGCAAGGACGAGGCATCGTCGAACCACACCCCCGCCCAACCCGTCAATCTCATCTCCATGTCGGCCATTATGGAGTGCAACTCCACCAAGTGTCTCTTACAGTCCGAGGCGAAGGTGTCGCAGTCCAGCCCTGGGAAGATTGAGCTTGTGGCTGTCAATCATCACACAGAGCCATCTCGACCGGGCCCGGCAGCATCTACAGAAGGCCAGAGTAACAGGCCTGCAGCGAACACACAGACGCCCGTGCAAACCCAAAGCCAGCCACCAGAGCACAGCAACCACAACACAGGAACACGGCTACGCAGAAAGAAATACACCAGCAACCACAATAGTGAGTAATACAAAACAGCGGTAAGGAAAGTTAAGCATGTACATGCGGTCTAGAAAAATATTTACGCTCCCAAAAATCTATCTCCCTCATCTGTTTCCAGCCAATGGCCCAGCCGCTCTGCCTCCCCCGGCCACGCAGAAGAAGCAGGAGAAGGACAAGAACGGAGCGTCGGGGAAGCCCTCTGGTGGGGACGCCTTCTCCAGACCACGGCCAGTGTCATTCCGGGCCAAACCGCACACCTGGGCCCTGCTGCGGGGACGCAACAAGAGCTACTCCCTGGGCCACTACTCTGGAGGAAAGGCGGCACAAAACCTAAACGTGGTGCTGTCCTCGGAGGTGGGGATGGGCTGCTCCCTGCTGGACATGGACACAGAGGGCCAGAAACGAGACTGCACTGTGCCGCTCTGCCGCATCCAGAGTTCCCCGGGACGGTCCTCCGTCTTTGAGCTGGAGAAAGAGTTCCTCTCTTAGGAGCCTTGGTCATAGTTCATTCTATACAATCGAGTGTTCTTGAACATACACACAGAACTTCTTGGGCCTAAAACTCCTGGAGGGTTTAGAACCCGGCTGCCTTTTTTTCCTTCTCCATTTAAAAAAAAAAAAAAAAAGTTCTATAACATAGAACCCCGCTGTCTTAGTTCTAGAATATAGTGATGTCAGTGTTCTAGAGCGTGACCACGTCTGAGACTTCTAGAAGACATCTGTTACACACGAGTTCTAGAACGTGCACCCTCATCTCAGTTTGAGAACCTTCCACCCCATAAATATAAAACAGTAGACGTGACATAACAATGACTTGTCATTCCAGGATGGAACCGTATGGCAGCCATCTTACCTGGGTCCAGTTTAAAACATGCTGGAACTTGTGTATTTTGTATTTTTCTACCAATACTGTTTTGCATTCACAGTAATGAGCACAAGACTACTGTGCCTGTCTACAATGAACCAAAAAACTCATCTGGTAGAAATTTTATAATTTAAGCTCCAAGAGAACAAATCACGTTTTCGATCATGAAAATAATCTCATAATTGTGCACTTATATTGCAGACAATTATTAGTATTTTTTTCAATAACCTGAACTTAATATGCAAGAACTATCTTTGGTATTCTGAATGTCTAATATACTGCATTAAGCAAAATAATGCTAAATAGATTCAGTATTATGGCCTATATTAGCAGGCAATTCAAATCAGAAACACGAGAGAAACACGTACTGTAATATTTTAATATATTTATTAATGTCATAAATTGTACATAAGGCAAAGATGTATTTCTTTCTCATGCAAGCACGCGCCTGCACACAGTTTATTTTTGATAAGAGACGTTGGATTCCGTCTTTATTTGCTTCACTGAGAGGAAAACCGTGAAAAGGCCCGAGGTGAGCTCACACGAAAAAAAACGGATTTGGGAGAGAAGACGAGCACTTCCTGTCGTTAACGTGTTTACTTTAATGGTACACGTGATTGGCACGGTATCAGCTGCTTAGCGGTCAACTGATGGGGTAATATTAATAACGTTAACATCACTAAACGTTACCTTTGAGCTCAAAGTTAACATTAAAACAATGTTGCTGGTTGTATCTGTTTAGCTAACTGGTCGATGCTGTTGAGAGCTAGCAATCAGCAATAACTTAAAACTAGCTGGTCCGTTACTTGGTGGCTAACGGTGACGTTACCTAGTTTACTAACTTTTTTTAAGCTTTTGTTGACCCATATGTAAAAAAAAAAATCATAAGTCTCTCCTCTTCTCCAAACCGACATGTGGAGTGATGCCAGCCTCCTTTGTCTCTTTGGTCCTTTTAGTAAAGCAATTAGGTGCTGCACAGCCAACAAAACGTAGTTGCTGCCCGTAGGTGGCGCTTGTGAACAACAGCTAGGTAAGATGGCGGACGGTTATCCCCTGAGTTATGGCGTAATGTCGCGTCTACTGTTTCACATCTATGTTCCACACTGCCATGTCTGATTCTAGAACACACACAGTTCTGAGACCTGAAGAGAACATTCCAGAGCTGGAAGCAGCAGCTCTTCCTCTCCTCCCTTGGTGCTCCACTGCCTCCTTTTGTTCCTCTCTCCCCCTCTTCCTTTTCTGGTTCTGTCGGTGCAGCTAAACGTTGACCGCCGCTGCAGCTTTCGCAACACAATACCCTCACCTTTTTATTTATATATATATTTTTATAGGTAATTTAATATGAAGAGACTTGACCTTACCTTAGCAACCAGCAGGACATACATTCCATGTCAGTTTCAAAGTTGTGCATCACGCTTTTAGCTTTTTTCTTCTTTTTTTTTTTTGCCTTGAGAATCATGCATGCATGTACCCTGAAAATGTTGAACAAAAAAAAAAATCATGTCTTGTTTGTAAATATTTCTTCTTTTTTTCATCACCAGCCTAATGCTGGCAGTTGTTTTGTATTGCATATGTGCTGTTTTCTGACGGTGTTAAAGGTCAGCGATGCTGCAGCACAGTTTGTGTTCTGGGGACAGGTTACATGCTGCACTGATCCTCTCAGAACACCCTGAAGCTTTTAGAGATGCAGGTAGAAGAACACTGGAAGTCTTACAAAGCAAATGTGGAACATTTTCACTTGAAAGTTGGATTGAATTTTAAATGACCTTTGTGGTCATGTGTTGCTAATATGGAGTATTTATAGAAAAGTTTCTTTTTTTTCTGGTTTATATTTCCTATACTCAGCCCCAACAGCAGAGTGGGGTATCACTTCAGCTATGAATGTTCATGTCAGGAGAACCTGCCCCAAATGAATGAATTTATAATCTAATGACATCATCACTACACAGCCCGGGAGTGTCCACAGAAGAATCTTTATTTTAAGACCAAACCGGACGCAAGTGCAGAAAATGGTGGTCCTTGTACTTCAAACCAGTGCTTTCAAGCACTAAACGTTCTCACGATGTCTAATTTATGCCCTCGTTTTTCTAATCACATGCGCACAATTTTGTCATGTATGCAAACTTAACTTGACTTTGACTCTGATTACTCGGCATCTCAGAGTTCATCGATCATTCTGCTGTAATCGTACGGCCGGTTGAATGGCTTCCTCAGGATGAACAAATCTGTGAAGTGGACGTTGTGGAGGTCTGCAGGATTTATACTGGATCCACTTCCACGTTCACTCCCGGGCCCTCTCCCTAACAATGGAACAAATGAACTCCACATCCGTTCTTTAATTGTTGACACGTGATTAAATCCCCCCACTTTTTATCGACCGTCTTATTTCAGTCGGTTTTTTCTTCAGTTCATTAGAAAATGTGTCCCGCTTTTGAAGGACGTACCAAGGTCGCATTTACAGACAAATGAATTCCCAAATGTAAATATAATTGTGGTTCCTCACGTGTATGTCACTGTGGCGTCTTACGATGATTTAGAACGTGAAGCATCCCGCGTTCTGTATTTTATGACCACTGACCGACACTGTAAAGGCCTTACTAATCACCAAGCCCCTCCTGTAAATACCACAGTGCACTGGTTCTGTACAGTCCCCTCAGAATAATGTATTTCAGTTTGAAGCTGAGGGCTGCAGTTTGTCGTCCACGGTCACAAAACCTTTGTTGGCTGGAGGTTAATAACAAGTTTCGTCTGACTCCACATAAACAAACATTCCACCACATTTGACAAACTGCAGCAAGAATATTTGTGATACCAGTCATCAATATGGTGCATTCAGGCTTCTGGCTATGGGACCAAATTCAACTCTTACCAGCACTAAGGGCCCGTCTGTCTTCAGGACCAAAACCACTACATGAACGAGCTGCTAGTGAGGAGTTCTTGCAAAGAAAAACGACTCCGTAGGAAAACTTCACAAACGACCTCGGAGGCGCAGCGTTGCTGAGAGGCCCGTCGCCTTTTGATCAAATAAAGACTTCCTGTTGAACGCTACGCTTCCTTAAAATCTGAATGTGTCAGATTTAGCTTTGAGTACATCCGTTTCAGCGAGCGGTTGTTGTCATGACAGTATTGGTTATTTCACGCCTGATTGATCAAGTTCATCAACATTTTGAATAAAGTCTAAATCGAGACTAATGTTGCCCGTTTGTTTTTCTTTTGAGGCCAAATTACTAAAATGAAATGAGGCCGTTTCTTCTTACAATTGAAGCAGGTGTGGAAGTTTTTAATAACTCAAAAGAAGCTGTGAAACTCGTGCGCTTTAATGACAGCAGTGTTTTGTACATTAGGGGGTCAGCTGGGCCGACAAATGCACAGTTTAGACCTGTTTGAGTAACGCTGGGGAAAAAACTACAGTGCCCAGCTGTCGTGGGAAATTACTGAGCCTTTTTTTAACATTAAACTACATTTCTGGTCATATTGAGTCTTCGGTAGGAACCAATGGGCTTGGAGCTGAGTGCCACACGGTAGGGAAGTCAGAAGGTTTTGAGAGACTGCAAATAAATGTTGGATTTTTGTCCGTTCGTTGGATTGGTTTACAAGTATATAAAACAACACCAGCCTCATCTTTCATATTATATATTTCAACCAACTATAAAATGGTTAACCCAAACCAATGAGGCAGAATTAACAAACAGTGTCTGTGGCTTTTATTTGAAATACGACACATGCAACAAATACATTTGGCACCGTTTTCACTTTGTAGAAAGCTCTTTGCTAAAAGTTCAATGTTAGCTCTTGGGATGAGCGCTAACTAATTAAAACCCAATTGTAGCATGATTGATATCTCTGTACTGACGATACAGCCAATAAGTGGTAATTATGATTATCCAAATGCCGGCAGATGATCTCTGAGCCAATTCCCATTCAAGAGATTGTTACTTTAAATTTACATTTTTGGAAATAAATCAGCACATTAGTCACCAGATGTCCCCATCACCTGTTAATTCAAATGAAACTCTGGAATTGGGAACGATCAGCGGCAGAACATTTTCTCTGTTCACAGTAAACAAACAGAAATGTTAAGACAAACAAGTGAATTATCTAAAGAATCTCTTAGAGAAATATGAAATATTTTTGTAATTTGTAATTTGTTGATGTCGTATCTCTGGTTACTGGGATCAGTTGCACATCACTGTGCTTGTAGTGTGTCTGAAGTGAAGGTTTAATCACAATAATCTTCACTCAAGGTCCACTCGCTAGCTTGTTTTCCAGAGCTTTGAACCACATCTCACAGTCTTCATCGGCGGATGGAGTTTGCGCAGTAACTTGCTGAGGACAAACGCTGGTTAGTGGACCTCGAGTTCAGATTATTTTAACGAACTTTCACCATCAAAAGGTTTTCAGAAAGCTCTTCTTGAGTGAAACAATGCAGCCACGGCGTCCTGTTGGTTTCAAACGTTCTGCTCGAGAACCGAGCGCTCGAAGTGAAAGTTCACCTTCACAGTTCAAAACCACGTTATCACAGAGTGCATCACTTTTGCTGACGCGGGTGTTCGTGTGGCTGCAGCCGTCGAGGTAGCGAGGGGTGATTTAAGGTGAACTGGTGGATGACAGGTCCAGTCATTCAGTGTATCGTGTTGGCAGATTGTCTAGAAGGAGGAAAGAATGGGGAGATTAATGAAGTGCACAAAGGAATGAATTATCACCATTCTGCACGTCTGTCGCAGATCTAAAGATAGTGAAGAGGGTGAGCAGAGGTGATTAAAGGTCTTGTGGAATAAACTCTCCTACTAAGGTCTCCAGGAGTTTCATTCCCCCCCGTACCTGTGTGATCAGAGCGTAGTGACGCATTTCACAGAGCCGCGAGCGCTGCTCTTGGCCTGGAGGGGGATCATGGTCTGGGCCTGGAGGCAGTATTTGGCCCTGTGGTTCAGCTCATTCAGAGTCACCTTGTTAGAACAGCACTCCATCTCAATTACCTCCTGAAGAGGAAAGAATAGGACAGGAGACAGACAGAGGATTTATAATGTTTTGGGGGAATTTATTCGGGAAAAAAACCCAATGTAATTTGGTACAAACTAGACAACAGCAATGTTGTTACCAGAAAAGCTCAATTCAGCTAACCTACTAACTGACTGAACGACTCTCCAGGTGACACTATTGTAAGTGCACCACCTGAACACCACCTTCGACGTAATTGGTAGATTCAAGATATCAAGTCACGTATATTCACACACGTGCACGGACATATGCATTGAAATGTAGGGTGGCGTATTTTTGAGGCTAGTGAGCACTCAAGAATAATAATTAGAATAATAGTAAACATGTGAAATTTGAGAAATATAAAGGATAAAAATTCAATGATGAAAAACATTAAAATAGAAGTAATATAAGAATGAAAAATGCAAACATCTATATTGTCCTGATTTGTTGGTGCAAACTATCGAACCAAATAGTAATATATTACATAGTGTATGTGTGCATGCGTGCGTGCGTTTGTGTGTGTGTGTATGTGTGTGTGTGTGCATGTGTGTGTGTGTGTGTGTGCATGTGTGTGTGTGTGTGCGCGTGTGTGTGTACCTCCTCTCCACTGGTGGGTCTGAGGTAGATCTTGTAGTGCAGACTGCTGTGCAGCTTCCGGACGAGCAGTCTGGGGGGCTTCACACGGACCACAATCCCCTGCCCTGTGACGTTCAGCTTCAGCACAGGAGGGCTGATTCTGGCTGCAGGTACAAAGATCTAGTTCAGTGGGGTTGATTTTATTCATTTATTTATTGCACTATGACAAAGCAAAAAATCAAAGAACAATAACAGGAAATGGAGGTGTTTATTTTGTAGTAGTTTTTTGAAGTAAAAAAAGGAAGTGGAACTTTGTACGAAGTCCAGCAGAGACAACATGTAACAGTGTTTTGTTTCGTAATAAAGTAACCTGAGAACAGTTTAAACTGTTTTGCCTTGTAGCTTTGGGGGGGGTTGTATTAAGTATTGAAGTATTGGTTGAAGATTACTGTCACCTCTCCCTGAGTCCAACATTTTAGCACTTTTTCACTCGTAGTTCCCAATAAAGAACAAAAGAGTTTCATCAGCGTCTGTTTCATGTTGCGTAGTCGTCGTGTGCGGAAGTTTGGGGAAGCGAGCGGACGAGAGAAGAGAGGATGCAGACGCTGAGGAGAAGTGCGAACACTCACTGTCCCAGCGTGGGCTGAACCTCGGGGACAGGGCCCAGGCGGATTTGCTGGAGGGCACGGAGGAGGCGTGCACTCTGGCGTAGTACCACTCCCTGGGGTCAGAGGTCACGTCGCTCAGGTCACAGTGGTGCTTCTTGATCCCCCGACAGGAGTCCACGTCCAGCCACTGAGGCTCGCCGTAACTGAGGAGCAGAGAGACGGAGAGATGCGAACACACACCAGGTTTACTTGATTAGTAAGCATCACTGTAATGTTGCAGCTGGTAAATGTGGATCTAATCTGAATGATTTGATATACTGCTGGGTGGCCTGTTATCCTGCCCTTCAGATCCTTTCTAAAATACATACTTTTATCGGATTGTAAGTTTTGGGGGGTTTTTGTTTCCTTGATTTTATGTTTTGAATGTTTTCATTTGCTGTTTTTGTGAAATCTCAAATCGGACACTTTCTACATCTACACTGTTAGATGTAGATCAACTGTACGTGTGTGCATGTGTGTGCGCAGGTGTCTCACATCTTCCACTGAACGTAGTAATGCAGGGAGGTGCTGTTGGTGGCCGGAGTCCAGCGCAGGACGTTTCTGTAGTCCACAGAGTCGAACTTCACCTGGGCGGGTGGAGCGATCATCTCTGGAAGTGAAGAAGTTATTGAATAGTAGTGGTTAATGAGAAGATAACAGCATGAATGAAAAAGAGGATTAGTAAAAGAATAATGGTGATCGGTATACAGCAGCTCCTTAGTGGACAGCAAAAACAGAAACGTTTAAATTAAAGAAAGGATTAAAAAGTGCATTGCAGCCAGTAAAATAAAGCTGCAGTCACAGCCCAGGATTTATGTCACAACTAATTTGGATTCCATTGCATCAAAATAAAGAACAATTACTTTCCTCATGTGGACCTTTCACACTGCAGCCTCATAAATATGTTGTTCCACTTGTTCTACGAACCTGATATTAAGTTAAGTTCCTCGAAACCTCAGAACACAAAACGTATTCACACAATTCGCTCTCGTTATTTTGGTTCCAGACCACAGACACTATTCTCTGCTGGGCCATTTACTTTATTATAGTAAATGATTTGATTTATTATTAGTGATTTATGATTGACTGACATTTTGCATATTCTCACTAATATGTGATTCGGAGACAACGCACTCACTGTAGGTGGTACTATACCCTTACAATCTAACACCGTTTGTGAGAGACTTTGTTTTCTGTGCTATTCTGTTGCCTTTCATTATAATCTGTCCTATATTGTAACATAACACAACATGACATCAGTAAATAACACGGGACGCTCAAATAAGGCAGATGATGGAATCTAGTATTTCTAACTTCTGTTACTGGTTGCTTTTTATTAGAGACCAAGACATTTAAAGTTGCACTCTTCAAACTCCAAAACACGAACTGTGACCTGAGGGAGAAATCAGGGTGGACAGATGGAACAGAACTGCACCAGTGACTTTCGAATCACATCAGTCAGACGTGCGTCAACAACGAATCACGAGAGAGAAACATTTCGGCGGTTACCTTGCGCTGTGACGCAGACGCCCAGGTTCCCCAGCAGCAGCGCTCTGAGCAGCAGACGGGCCATGGCGTTGATGCTGTCCACAAACACAACGAGCCACACTGGACTGATGCTGCAGTCAACAGCTGCCGCCTTTAACATGACACCCACTTCCCCTTTTTAAATTCCATGATGCATGGACCATTTATGGCGTTTCCAACACTGATAATGTTATATGGTTCGTCACGGTCGCTATACTCTTGTTTTTTTTACAGAAGTATCTTTCTGCAATTTACACGCGACAGGCTTCATTACAGAAGTCTGACGGACCACTTACTGCCTTATCTGCGTTGTGATTCTCTATGCCTATATCCACCTTTAGACTCGGCACGTTGGGGATGACTCGGCGGTTTCGAAGGCTTGGATCTGAACGAGTCTTTTGTTTCTTCTCTCATGGCATTGACATTTCCCTCGCCACTTTCTGTGCTGCATTACTGAAAAATTGAATGAACGCAAGTTCAATTTTGCCTAAATTACAAGCTTTTTTTTGTTTGTAAGACACAAAAGAAAAACAAAGCTGCTCCTGCGTCACTAAACCTGAGAGCATGATGGGATTCTTCATACTTTAACTTTAACGGAGGTTTTCTGAGCATCACTTGTTTTTCTTCTCTCAACACCGCGCAGACGTTTAAAGGTCACGTCTAAAATAATGTTGAAAGCAGGCGAGAATGTTTCACGTTAACGGGCCTTTTTCACAGCAACATTTACAATGGCTGTTTTATTCCAGTGTCCCAGTGTTGATGAACAGTAACATGAACAACAGCAGGACCCTGAGACTGAAGCAGCTCAACAGAATTCAGCCATCATTCATTTTAATATATAACCTGCCCCCCCCCCCCCAAAAAAAGACCTATTATTACTTTCTTTAGGTGAAGCTGTGAGTTCTGTGAAGACCTTTTTATCTGAACAGTCCTGTGTTTGTTCTTTGAAGGCTGAAGAATTACTACACTGTTTGTTACAGGAAGGAGGGATTACCATGAGCAAACAGTTTACTGGAAATGCGTTTTATAATTCTTCTCAGAGAGGAGGAGGAGGGGTGACATCTTATCTACTTCTTTTCTCGCACTTCATGTTTCCACTTTGTGACAAATATTAATTAACGTTAATGGGTTTAAAGATATTTACAGGACCGGCTCAGATTTTATTATGTGAATTTAAATCCTGAATGAAAATTCAGATGTTGTACTGTTTTAAATCCAATTCATCACTGTTACCAGATTTATTTATGTACTGACCAAACGTCACACAAGTTGTATTAATTCTCACTAAAACTGCCATTGGGGGGCCTTTGCTGCATATCAAACCCGCCTCTCTCCACGTGTGTCTGGTCTCTCTACAGACGGAATAAAGGCAAAAATGCCAAAACAGAACAACTTTTAAAAAGGAGGAGGGAAACAAAGCGTGTGCTCAAGTGAGCAGAAAAAGTGAAATATCTGAGAATAATGTACAAATGGTTGAAATAACTAGCCAAAAGAAATTGATAAATTGTTGAAATTTATAGTTAAAGCTATTGGATTAATGGCTAAAACAGTAAAGTCATGGATAGATGGTTGAGATCTACATATAGATAAAAGCGTTTAAATGTTAAAAATAATTGAGAAAAAGCTCAAAGTGAATAAATGGTTGAAATTGCTAAAAGTAGTGGATAATGTTTAACACACTAAATGTAATGAACAGTTGAAACTGTTAGCCAAGGAGTGGATAGAAGTGGACAGATGGATAAAATAGCTTCAAGTAACATTGATATATAGTTGAAATAGGTAACTAAAAGAAGTTGAACCTAAGTGTTGGAAAATGTAACATGACGCGGTTCCGCTGCTATTCAGGACGTCGCTGTGTGAAGTGTGACTGTCAGTCGGCGAGTTAATGACGCCGTGTCAGACGTGCGTAATATTATATTATATTAAGCAGAGTTTTGGAGAAGTGCGAGTGAAAACGTGGAGCTGGTGCCTGTTTTTGGATGGATTTATCTGTGTGTTTATCAGAGACCGTAGGTTACCAGAGACCCTGAGCTCTTCTACCAAACCAGACGCCAAGAATCAGTTGAGGACGCACACCTAACAGTGAAGTCTGTTAATGACTAGTTACTGGAAACTGTTAACAGCCACCACACACACACACACACACACACACACACACAGCAAGAGGAAGGAAACATAACCAACAGACACAAACACACTAATGTTATTGGTTGCAGAGGAAGGAACGTTTGAGAACGTGGATGCTTAAATGTCACTGGACACCACGTGCGTCTTCTTCCCTCACGGTAACTACATGACGGGACCTGATGTGGAGATTTGAATAGCGATAACTCGGCCGCTTAACGACGCTTAAATACCAACTTCCCTTCCTTTGATGGGTAGCGGTTCACATACAGGAATTGGGTGAACACGCCATAAGATTCGGGACGCCATATTTGGGTCGCAGGATGTCGCACACGCACTTCAGCTTGCATCTATCTCAACATCCCTCCTCGTTTTAACTGCAGCCTTCTTTAGAAAACAAGGATACAAAACAGAAAAAGGCACAAAATACACGTTGATCTTTATTGAAATTAGTTAATGTTTAAAAAAAAAATACAATAAAGACATTAGATAACACAGGAAACAGCATGTACATGGAGGTTACAGAGATAACCACGTATTGAATGAGGAAAATATACAGCTGGGTAGTAATGGGTTGGCTGCTTTTCCAAATCCAAACATTTACTTAACTAAACATATTCAAGCATTATTACGCCCACACAATCAGTCCGACTGGGAATTAAATACATTTTAATTCCCTCGTTTGAAATTTGTGGGCTGAAAACATTTTGCACAAATAAAAAGCACCGCCTGTGTTTCATAGTCAACGTCATTTAAAAAATGTAAATGTAAAATTACAATAAAGGTGGTGTTGGTTCACTTCAGCCAGGCTGTAGTTTCATACATGCAGCACTGTGAGCACGGAAAGCTAAGCAGCTCAGACCTGGGAGGATCTGAGGTGCTTCACATCAACTTAACGTCTCACTCTCTCTCTTACACACACACACACATGTAAATACAAAACAAATATAAAAGGTGTGTATATATTCAACTCAAAAACTGACACTGAGGGAAGGCACATTAACATTATATTGTGATACATCATCACACTTTATCCTCCAGTGCAAGACTGGCTCACTCCATGAGAATTAACTGCAGTTCTCAAAACTGCACTAAATGAATTCATAAGACCAAGCAAAACAAAATGTTTTAATTAATGGCCCTCGTCATTTCATTTTTACATTTTAAATTCACATCTTCCTTGTTCTGCTCCTGATCAACCAGCCTCCCGTGACTACACCCGTCCAAGTATTCAGACTCACAGATGTCACGTCACAGAAGTTACAGACGACCGAACTTACGGTTCACCGCGACTTTAAAAAGGTGCTACAGTACAAGGCCACGCTTTACGGTTCACGCGCCCCGTTCAGATAGAAAACACTCGAGTGCAAATAAGCAAGAGGACGCTGGCAGTATCTGTAAGACACACGACTTCAAATGTAAGTGCAGTATTTTCCCAAACATCAATATGGGATTGTCTGTGCGCACGAAACTGATGCAACAAGCACGTTTATGAAATGGAAGTAAATGTTATGTACTGCTGTAAGTTTTTCAGTTGTTAGTGCAGGAGGAAAGCACAGGTACGTTTCCTGTAGAGGATTCACTGCTGTGAAGTCGAGAGTTGCGGTTGTACATGATGAAGCTGAACAGGTACCAAGTGAAGGGTTAGTTAGCCTGCGGAGTTGTGAATACTTGATGGAAGGACATTTCTACGCCGCAACCATTTCTACTATTTCTTAGCCATTCGACTAGTAACAATTGCTTTGCAGTAATATAGTTTACGGAGGCTGCTTGGACATGTTAATGTCCACAGACAAATGTAACCAAGAGGGATGTTCCCGATTCTTCCAGAGGAATTAACACAAACTGAAGTTTGTAACCACAACCCCTCTGGAAGTTGCCGCTGAGATGAGGTTTTTCATAGTTTCGTGGCAGATTAAGGGACATTCAATATCCACAAACGTTCAAAGGTCACCAGCTCCACAGTGACGGTAGGCCTCCGCCTGTTCGTCTGGTGCCAAGTTAACCAACACCTCACGTTTCTCGTAACCAGAACTGGCCTCTTCCTGCTCCAAGTTGCTGCCCGGCTCGTACCCAGCGCCCTCATTACTCTCTGCCTCCATGTCAGAACTCTCGCCCGCATCCTCGTCCGACAACTCCGCGTTGGTCAGAGGGGGTTCTTGTTCGGAAGTGGACACAACGTCGAGCGTGCAGCACGACTCTTCAGTGCTCAGAGGCAAGAGAGAGTTGGGCTCCACTTTGGGCAGAACCATCGGCTCATGAACCAGTCCCATGGTCAGACGCTTCAGTCCACTCCTGATTAGCTGGAAAGACACGAAGAGGAAGAGCAAAGTGTTCAGCGGGGAGAAATTCCTCTGCCACATTCAAACCGCATTCAAATCAAGAGGCGGTAGGATGAACGTACTATGGAGCTCGGAGTGGACGTTGAGGGATTGATCCATTTTCGGTACAGCGTGAGGATGATGACAACAACAACGATCGAGGCCAACACTCCGACGATGATGTAGATGTAATCTAGACCAAACAGATGTAAAAGTAAATACATTTACAGACAGAATAATAATACACAATATCTTTTCTTTTTAAGTTCATTGTGGACGTGAAGGACAAATCATTCTAATCACACTGTGGACAGAACTTCAGAAAAGGTGTTTTTGGTTCTTCTTTTAATGCAGACACTTCAAGTCGAGTTGTGTAAAGTGAGGCTTTCTGTATAAGAGTGTGGCCTGACAGAAGATGCCTGGGAAGCACAGGTGTGAACGATTCTGATCTCACAAAGTGCAGAAACTTTTCACTTTGCGTCTGACATCCCACTTTCACAGTGTAACCCTGAATCACGAGTGAGTATGTATTTTTTAAATCAAAAAGGAATTCACCTTAAAGAACAGCCATTGGTGATGTACCCTGCTCTCCTGGCATGTAGGGCGTTAGGCGAGGTTTCAACAATCTAAAACATCCGGTTCAATCACGTTTTGGATTCAAACTCATAAGAGCAAACGCTTTCGACCGAAATGATCATTTTGCACCGACTGTCACAGAACCATCATTTTGCAAAAGCACAACAGCGTGACTGTGTCTGAAACAAGTACTCAACTGTTTGACTCGTGGGGCGTTCTCTTGGCGCAGTACACTTGTGTGGCTCGAACTGACATTTTCTCCAGCTCCCCACTGATCAGCAGACAGTGTTCCTGCTGTGCCGGGTCCAAGGGAAGCATATCCGAACACACGTCCTCCTGACATTCGAAGGTGTGGGGTTCCTTCTGTTCCTTCTGGACAGCAGCAAATAGTGAGTTTCCAAACAACCAAACTTCACAGTGATACAGGACGAGTCATTTGTTGCACAATGGTATGATGCAGGATGAGCACAGTACACCACCCACAAAACGCTTAAATTAAATTAATAATACGACATTAACATCTGTCGTATTTCCTGCTTAAACTACTATAAACAATATTATTGCTTGACTGTGTAATAATTAGAAGAGGAAACTGGCAAGTGTACAGCATCTCCTCTGCTGTTATTGTTTCATCAATGTCGTCTTTAGATGTTGTACAAAACTGTGCAGTCTGACCTGGCTGAGGATCACAACGTCGTACGTGAACACAGGCAGGGTTTCGGAGTTCTCAGCGTTGTGGCGTTTCTTCTTCACGATTTTTTTATTTGAATCGCCAGGCGCCTTTGGCAACAACAACGAGGGATGCTCGAAGCTGAACTGGACAGTGTCATCCTTTTGGGCAGTGATTTGAACTGATGGGAGATCCACCAAACCTGGAAACCAACATGAATACAGCTTTTAATCGTCGTGTCGGAGACGGAGGCGAGCCGAGACGATGAACCTTCACTCGGAGTAACTTGGAACAGAAGCCATAGACAGAAGTAATCGCTCCGTGCCAGATGTGTTACCAACTTATCTTTAAAGTCACCGTTTGTCACTTAAACACTGAATGCATTTCCTCCTCATAAAACACTGTCAAAGCGTGTTGTTTACATCCATGTTTATGCCAGCCAGCAGTCTTCTTCTTCCCTGCCTTAGCAGGTGCATCTCTGTGTTTCACGGCGTGTTACCGCCACCGTCTGTGGATCGGTGGAACAGCGTGACACGCTCAGCTGGAGCGTAAATCATGGATGTCGTCCCCGTTTTGTTTGGATTTTGTGCATGTGCATCCTCTGCCCAATTATGTGTAGACATTCGTGGTTCCTACTTAACTTTAATGATCTTCACGATCAGGTCAAAGTTTGAATTTGTCCAATACTTTGATTTATGACTTAACACCAGCAAAACATCCTCAACTGTACTTTGTGTTTTAGTGCTAATTAGAAAATGCTAATGTGCTAACACTTAACTGAGATGAGAAACTGGTGTGAAAGTAAACTTAATTGTAAGCTTATAACTTATAATTTATTCACGTTGTGAATACCGACATCACTACTCACATATCTGATTTACTTGAGAGTCCTTGAAATAGCTGAAAGTGATTCCGTCAGGAGGGGCGGGAGCAGACTCGTTCTGTCCAATCACCGCGGTTACTGTAACGTAGTATTCGTCGTCACTTTTATGAGAGAGAAATGACAAATTGGTTCGTAGTGTTGGTGGGTCCACCCAAATCTCGTTAGAAGGACTGGGGAAACAAAGAAGACAAAAGAAAGTGTTACAAACTGGGGAGTTTGAAAGACATTTGCGTTAATCAGCATGAAATGAAAATGATGACAAATGTAAGATCTGCTTTTGTGGAGCCTGACCCACACTAGAGACTAAAAGGGCATATATTATAATAATGTGTTATACCTAAACAGGGATTTGTACATGAGCACAATCACTGTTATTTACGCACTATAAATTTGTGGCAAGTTACAACGAGGATCTGCATTTTATTTAAATATTCACTTTTATTTACAATCAAGCGCATGTGTCCATCCAGCCATCCATGTACCCTTCGTTTTTTATAGAAGCGCTTCATTAATTTGTCCACCTCCTCTGACTATGAATTACTTTCCAGCAGGGTGCTGTTGGACATTGATCATTTATACAACAAAGTTAGGGTGTATTTTCTGGGGAACGTAACTTCCAGGATTATTCACATTACATGATATTGTATGACAGATGTTTTAAAATAAAGTTTTAACACTTAGTGTAACATACAAACCACGTGATTGCGCACTTGTTTGTTTGTACAGTTTAAAAGCAGAGAGCGGGTAAAGTGTACAAATAAAAATACAAACCGTGTATATGATTGGAAATCAACTCTGAATCTGAGCTTCGGCGAGAGTCGGTCGTAACTCCACTCCAGGACGTTGCGCAGATTGCGGCAGCGCAGGGTCACGTTGGTCGGCGGCTCCACTGTGGAAACAGACAGGCAGGCGTCAGACTGGAATGCATCTGCAGTCTGACAGTGAACGTCTTCAAAACGTTGATGGACATCAGACATGGACATCCCTTACAGAACTCTATTAACCCAGAATAGTGCTAGTAGCAACATATTGGCTTGAAATGTGTTGTTTGGAAAGCCACTGTCTGACAAGAACACAGCCTTTCAATTAGAAGGCCCTGGGCAATGTGGCCCACAAGAGCGTGCAAATATTATAATTTGCGAAATATTTTGTGCTGTGTTACAGACGTTGGGTGTCCATAAACTAGCCACAGGAGTCAGTATATGATAGATAGCGGTTTCCAGTAGTGGAACTGCAGCAGAGTGGTTGTAGCTAATAACATTAATAGTAGCAGCCTAGCAAAACGTCAAAGAAAAGAAGAGTTTAATGCAATTTAATGAAGAGTTGAACATGGAAAAGCATCATTTCATGATCATTTAGAGTCACAGCTCAACCCTCCCTCTGCCCTTCCTGTCAATGACTTTCAGTCTGGTAAGCAGTACCACAAACGTCCCACCAGAGGGCACTGCATGAACACAGATGCACAAAATACTCCTGGTGACTCTGCCAGAGGGTCTACGTGGTTTTCCACACACAGACAAATCTAAAACACACCACGAGTCCAGGAGCATAATGTTAGGCAATGTTCTGGCTTTCAGTACAGACAAGTGCACATATGTATCAGTTGCTTTAAGCTTCACTCCTGCACTGGACTCTTTCAATCTAATCCACCTTAAACGTTGTCTCTTCTGACTCACACTGACTTAAAGAAGAAACAGAGAAAATAAAAAAGGCGTTTCCCAATAGCCTTCTAAGTGCAGATACTTCCTCAAATCCAGAGTAGCAAAAACAGAGCACAAAAACCAGACCGCAAAAACCAGACCGCATTTCCCCCGCGTTACCCGATCCTCACTTCAGCCCTGTGACCAAGTTAAAGTTTAATGTAATTTCAGCAGCAAGATGACCAAATGATTTTAGCAGCAGGGCTGCGTGGATATTCAGCCAGATCAGTGCCCGTTAGACATGAAATAGTGATTGAAAAACACCCCAAATAAAAATCAAGTTCAGGTTGTGTTTTCAAAGCCAAATGTAACCGTCACTTCTGTGGCTCCATACGTGGACACTGCTTCTTTATCCAGTGCATGTTTACACAAACCTGATATTCCATCCCTGTTACAGGAAGGACATGCTTCATAGCATTGCACAGCTATTGTGTCCACACATTGCAAACACCCCCCCCCCCCACACACACACACACACACACACGTGATTCCTCTGCTTGCTTTGAGTTTCCTTTGTTGAACAAAGCATCAAATATAAATCCTCCAAAAGGCTCCCACTTAAATCAGCTTTTTGTTTCAGAGATAATTATAATATAATCATATTTCATAATAAAGTGTGGAGTCTTTATACCACTGTTTTGATGTGGTTGACCTTTGAACGTTTATCATGCAGGCATGAATGCTTGTTTTAGGCTGGCACCTGCATGCAGACGCTGTGGAACTGGTTCTCTTCAAATCACTCCATCAATATAAATGGAGCCAAACATTTGGGTTTAAATAACTACACCAGCTCAGAAACACAATCAGATTCTCACAGTAATTACATTTTCTCTTGTGTGGCCTGGCGTGGCCCTTTAAGGCATTTTAAAGTTAAAGAAAGAAGGCCAAAAGGTTTCTTTGTTGCCACACACTACTGAAGACGTGTGAGCCACCTCCGTTATCTTAAAAAAAAAAAAGAGGAAAAAGTACATTTCAGTTTCATTTCCTGTTACGTGCCTGCACGTGATAACGTACACCCACGCCAACAAAGAGAGGCTCAAAAACAAACTGACGTGTGAGAAGTGAGTGAGAAAGAAATCTCAGATGGAAACTTGTGCACTGTAAAATAAGTGATAACCGCAACTGTGAAACTGGTCGCTGAGGGCTGTCACCACAAGGTAGCTCCAGACCCACACGCAAACACTTAACCACACCATTTCATTTCACCACTTCTACTTCCGTTTTATCTTCTAGCAGTTCGATACCGTATTTGTTTAACACAAGCTGAAAGTGCAAAACCCCTTGAGTGTTGACAGAAAAAAATATATATATACACTACCGTTCAAAAGTTTGGGGTCACCCAAACAATTTTGTGTTTTCCATGAAAAGTCACACTTATTCACCACCATACGTTGTGAAATGAATAGAAAATA